>PVJH01008181.1:0-55414 GCA_004026705.1 Nesogale talazaci | reverse complement strand
CCTTTCCTCATACCTGTATGCATATCTCTGAAATTTGTTCCTCTAGTCTACCCAGACTGACACAGTCAGGCACAGAGATATGGAAACATCTTAATCCTCATGAGTCAGAAATCAGGCAGGAAACCATTATATGGATAAAGAAACAAGCACTCAGATTGAAAAACTTTTCTTAAGCCATAGTTAATAAGTAGTAGCATCTATTGATTCCAAATATAGTTCCCCATAACAATATTTTTAACAACACCAAATACATTTACTTTTCTGTTCTTTAGAGAAACAAAGTTAATTTCCAAAGATCTTATCTATGTATAAATTGTATGTACATTTTCTTTATTTGCAGGCGGGGGGGGGTCATCACTGCCCACTAGTGGTCATGGGAGCTACCCAGCCTTGCTCCTGAAGAGCCGCTACCTCCAAGCCCCAGAACCCCAGTCACTCACTCAACCACTATGACACTGGGGCTCAGTCCTGTATGTACATTTTCAAAAGATCTTCTTGAACAATCTTGCTTTGTAATGGATGGATCATAAATTAGAAAGAACATTATTTCAAATGTATATACACATAAACATATATGTATCTTAAAATATTTTCTCTTAAGAACAAAGTTTATATAAGAAAATAATATATGTGTGTATACATATATATAGTATATATGTATACATATATAGTTTATTTTCATTGACATACCACATTTTTAGTGGGGCTTAATATTAGAAAGAACACTTCTGAAATTTTAAATATTTTTAACAAGATTTATTTTCTTAACAGAAAAATTATCGGCTGAGCCCCGGTGGCGTAGTGGTTGAGTGTGGGACTGCAGCCCATTAGCTTGGCGGTTCAAATCCAGCAGCGGATCTCCAGGATCAAGGCAGGGTAGCTCCCACGATCACTAAAGTCCAGTGATGCCAAAACAAAAAACAAAAACAAACAAACAAAATCAGAAAAATCATCATTTAAAGAGCCTCATGCTTCTTTTCTTTGAATTGCTTTAGAAGTCTTGGGTTACACAGTATTCTGTATGTTAAGATGTTATAAGAGTCAAGACTACATACTTCAGGCTTTGGATACACTTTGGCCCTTAGGCCAAATCTGCTCCTGCCCAATTTTATAAATGGTTTTTTTCCAGAATCCAGCCTAGGTGATTCATTTGCATACTGTCTGTGGCTACTTGTGTGCCAACCCAGAGACCATCTGGCCTACAAAGCCATAAATATTTACTACCTGGTCCATTATGGAAAATGTTTGCCAAGCCTTGGTTTGGCTTTCAGAATTCAAGAAATGAGTCTCCTATATCCCTTCCAATGCCAAATCCTACTCCTAGTAATGTGAACTAGCCTAAGACACAAAGTACCATTCAAAGGGTAGGTTATATTACTCAACTCTGTATGCCAAAACCAACTTATTAAATTTTATTTTGCCATCAGGTATAACATTCATTAATAGGACACTTTAGAAAATATGCTTAAGTAAAATGAAAGAAGATATATGTTCTATATCTCATTGTTTTAAAAATCTTATTTATGTACATACATTTAAGTGTTTTAAATTATAAATACATATTCACCTATATATATTTAAATAAAAAACTTAGAGTCTAAGGCTTCTTTTCCTATACCCTATCCATTTGCTAGTTTTTAAATACTGTGCTATTTAATAGTCTAAGCTCCATGGATAAGATTCCATTTTTCCACTGTGATAGTGACAATATACACCCTATGAGACAAATATCCACATTCTAAAATTGCAATTTCCAGAAGTTTTAGTATTCTGGGATATAGAAACAGCTATTCAAGGAAATAATTCTTAAAACGGTGCAATCAATGCATGCCATGATAGACAGTTATATTGCCATTTGAATTAATAATTTTTTATTGTTTGTATCCTAGAATCAACTTTGGGACTGGAATAAACCATATAATTTTAAAGAGACATGCTGATAAGCTGAAATTCTAGTAGCCTTTCCTATGATTTGCCCTCTAGTCAGATATGTCCTGTTACACACTTGCTATGAATAGGAGTAAAGGAACTTTGCTTGGGAGATGTATGTGCAGTTTTAATCAAAACAGACTGCACTTATCTCTTTGAATTTGAGGGCCAGCATAATAGACCATTACATTCTTAATTTTATCTAGAACTCTAATGAGATTTTGGAGAAAACAAATTTGAAATGTGACCATTATTCAGAATTCAAGCACACACAATAATGAATTTGCTTTTCTGAAAGAATAAATGCCTTTATTGGCATTGCAAATCCATTCATTCACACTTAATTTTTATTTTCTCACAAGTTAAACTAATTTCAAGTCCCTGTCTTACATATTTCTTATATCCTGAGTATTTTTTAAATGGAAAATAACTTCTGAAAATGAGGAGATTGTGCCTGAAAAAATATGACTTCATTGTGGTCGATCTTTTCCCATGTGGGTAAAGAATAAACATAGATAATGTACCTCAAGGCACATTCCAAAGGGTGACCAATAAAGCTAAATGGTTCCAAGATTTTCCCTCCATTAAGAGAAGTTAGACAACTTAACAATAAGAGATTTAATGCTAGGAAAGAAAGAAGGATCCGTGTGCCAGCTTCTAGTGTGGAGACATCAGCAGGTAATGGGGGAGAGAGGTGAATTCAAGGGCAATATTCAGTGACTTAATGTGCCACATAAACCTTTTCAATCTGACTTGCCTTATCTTTGAATTTTAAACTAATTTATAGAATAAAGCATAGTTCTTTTAATGTGGTAGGGACAACCTACTCTCTTTATTTTGATCAAGCTAGGTCTTTGGCTTATCTGAAATACCTATAGCACTGTTCCACTATTACTAAAATGATGTTTTAACGAAGTGAATGGAAATCTCAACATTGATTCTTAAGAAAGTAGGAAGAGTATCACTATTGGGATTTGAGGAGAGTATAAAGATTTAATGAGTTCAGAAAAAGACAGTCCTTTTCAAATTGTCCAACCTTTTCAATATTCAAAGGTCTTGTACAGTGTATTTACCTAATTCAACTCATCTTTTGATCTCATTTGCTGCTTTCATGTGTATCCATTGTGAATCTAAACACTGCAAAATTGTTGACATCTTCCAACATTTCTCTACTTCTCACAAAGTTACTCACTGGTCCAGTTGTGAGTTTGCTGGTCTTCTTTACATTGAATTGGTGTCTGTACTGAAGGTTAAAATTCTTGATCTCTGTCAGCAAATGCTTCAAGTCTTCTTGACAACCAAGATTGTGTCATCTCCATTTCCCTTGTAGTTAATGTCTTCCTACAATTTTGATGCCACATTCTTTTTTATGTAAACTAGCTTCTCTGATTATTTGATCAGCATACAAACTGAATAAATAAATTGAGGTGAGACAACCCTGACACACACTTTTCTTGATTTTCAAGCAAGCAGTATTCTCTTGTTCTCTTTACATAACTGCCTCTTGATCCATGTATAAGTGTCAACGAACACAATGAAGGTTTCTGGAATTCTTGTTCCTCTCAAAGTTAGCTAGAATTTGTAATGATTCATACTGTTGAGTGCTTTGGTGTAGCCCAATAAAACTCAAGTCTGGTGTTCTTTGGTTTCAGCTCAGCTTCATCCCACATCAATGATAGCCCTTCTTCCACTTACTCTTCTGAACCCGGCCTGGACCTCTTACCCTTACTTATAAATGTACTACTGCCAACATTGCTAGAAGATCTTCAGAAGAAATTTATTTGCATGCAATATCAATTAAATTGTTCTATAGTTAGAGCTTTCTGTTTGATAGCTTTTCTTGGAAATGCATCAAGTATGAATTTTCCAGTCAGTTGACCAAGTAGCTGTCTTGAAATTTTCCGGGTATTGACAAGTATGTGTCTCTAATACTTCATCAGTTTGTTTTAACATTTCATTTGAGATTCCATCGATTCCTGGAGCTTTGCTTTTTGCTAATGCTTCCTGTGCTTGACCTTTCCTCATGACCATTGGTTCTTGAATATATTGGTTCCTGAGGTGGTGGTATCGGGACTAATCCTTTTTGGTACATTGACTCTGTGTAACCTACTTACTATGAGTGACTCTATTGGCATTTGAAATTCCAGTGACATAGCCTCCAGCAGCACAACAGCCTACAACAACACACAATCCACCATAGTATAAAAAACTGACAGACAAGTAATAGTGATAAAGGAAAGGGGCAAAGAAAATGAGAATAAACATTAAGGAGCAGAATTGGCACAGGGAATGCAGGAGTAGGCTCAGGTGTAGAGATGATTTTGAGGATGTCTTAGGAGCAGGCAGTGTTTCATTCTGTTGTGCCTCATTTCTTAAACTATGGGTTGGAAATAACTAAATTGCACCTGACAACAACAACAACAACAAGGCTGTAAGTAGATATGTTACACAGTTTACAATCAGATTTAATTTTTTCATTGATTTGTATCATAGTTTTTTGTAACGAATCTAAAATAAAATAATGGACTTCCTAGTGCTTTTGTATTTATTTGTTCTTATCGTGTTTTCATTTAGTATATTTTCTTTTGTTATTACTTCTTAGTCTTTGTATTTTATTTTGGACAGTAGTTTCATATGTGAAAATAGTTAAGTGACAAATTCAGATAATAAATTATATATATTCCATATGTTTCTAAGATGCTTTATCAAGTCTAATTATTTGACAAGTTAACAACTTAGTGCAAAATTCTTAGAGTAGTGCAAAATTCAGGTGAAATAAGGAACATGATAGTGATCACCAATGATTGTCAATTGAGAAACTAATTAAGGACAAGTGATTGACAATGGTATTCAAGTAACCATTCTAAGTGTCAAGGCCTTCGTAAAGAATATTTTCATGTTGGAAATATATTAAAAATAGTAGTAGCTTTCATCTTAATTTAATTCACCTGTGACTGTGTTGTATAGATTTCAGGATCAATTTTAGAAATCACTTTTAGTGGTGCAGGTACTCTGTCCTCTCTTTCTTTGAGACACAAGCTATTAGATAAAGGCTACATTTCTGTAGACACGAATTCTGCTCCAAACCAAATATATGTTCTTTCTGGCTTATCTGTGCTTCTTAAAATCAGAGACTTCATGCTATATTTTTTTCTATCCTTCACACAAAGAAATTGATATGTCCACACAGAACATAAATTCTAATCTTTCTTCTCAGTTTCTCTCTCTGTCCTTAATGTAGTAGTCTCTTAGAAGTTGTTATATTTGATGTTTAATAAATATTTACTAGGAGCAAAAGACAGTTGTGGAAAGTTTGGGAGAGTGTACTATTGGAACTTTGAAGTGCTCTTCAATTTTAAAAATCATACAGATGAAGACAATGTCGTAAACAGAAATGATCATGGAGAATGGTAATGGCAGGTGTACAAGATGATGTAGGAATTTGGAAATAAATCCAGGGTGTTTTTTTTAACAAAATAGGATAGAAGTTGTTTACAGGATTCAAACAGTTTGCAGAAACTCTGGCAATGTCTACTTGTTCTGTTTTAGAGCGAGAATTTGAAAAGAGTAAGATCTTCTTTGGGTCTAAAATAATGCTTTAAACAAAAGAGATAATAAAAAAATATACGGGGTGATTATAAGATAATGTTTAATAATATGTAGGAAGACTGAATGTCCCTGGCAAAAGGGAACATGATGATTTTGTTTTTCCATTGAGAAATTTGCTTTAGGAGCTGGTGTAAATCAAAAGTAACAAAATGGCTAAAGTTCTGTGGTCATTCTGGAATTGAAAGCTAATTATTTTTATCATAATTCTATCCAACCAGAAAGTAAACTGGTGTAAAAATGTACAAAATGTTAATATTTAGTACAGCTTTAGGAATATATAATATATGTTTGTGTTTTGTTTTGTGTGTAACTGACTACCAGACAACTATGTCTATAAATACTTTTTGGAAATCAAATATGTGGTCCACAAAAATTTAACTCTACTGTTTTGTTGCGTTAATATTTTTTATTTTGCCTAGCTGTTTCATTTACTCTTTTTGATATTAATGACATTCATGCAAATATGCTTAAATAAATAGATTAAACATTGAAAACTTTTAAAGTATAGATAGCCCCTGATTTCATATGGAGGTGTTTTCTGATAATTTCATTGAAAATCATTTCATTATCATTGTCATTTATTTTTTCCTATGGGTGGCATCATTTTATTTCATCTATGTAAAACTGAATTCCACATCTTATCTATTCATCATAGGATTTTAATACAAAAATAAACTTCAGGTCATGTATTGACAGGACCATCAAATTGAAAAAATAAGTTGAACTCTTTCTCACAGTCTGTCTCATTTAGGACATTGACTATAGAAAAGCTCTTAATAAACTATTTCAATACATTGAGTGAGTTAAATCAGTAGTTCCAAGATTTTATAATATTGATCTTATTATCTCTATCTTTAGAAGTCTGATCTTATATCTGGTTGGAAGCATTATATATGACCTTACAACTATATTTTAATACATACATATTGTGGGACTTCAAAAAGTTAATTAAAAGTGAAATCTAAATGCACTGTATTTTTAAATGAACATTTTGAATACTTTTTCCTAAAAATGAAGAAGTTCCAACAAAAAAAAAACCCAAACTTTTTCTAAACCATGTGTTTATTTTTTTTAAAACAACCTTATTACCTTCAATGTATTATCCATTATACTTAATTCATTTGTCAAATTTGCAACTCCATTGTTGGAAACATTTTTCTTTTCTTTCTTTAAAAAAAAAAAATTGGGGGGGGGCATCACTGCCCTCTGGTCGGGGTAGGAGGCCCAGTCGTGCTCTTGGGAGCTGCTGGATTTGAACTGCCAACCCAATGGGCCGCAGTCCCACACACAATCACTATGCCACCAGGGCTGAGCCCTACATTTTTCAAATTCAAATGTTTGCATGGATGGCAGCACCTTTTTCTTTTGTTTTTTCTCTTCATTTCTGCTTCACCCAATCATGTCCCTTTTCATTCCCTGAAACAAAAAGAAGTCTCTCAGAGTAGAATCAGTTGAGTTGGATATGCGGGGCAAGAGAGGCATGCTGGATTTTGTCCCAAACTGACACACTGAGATGCCTGTCTGAGTAGGGCAATGGTTGTATTGGCATGATGGAAAAATCAATCCCAAGTCTGCCACATATCAGGCCTATTTTGTTGCACATAGTTACACAATCTTATAGCATCACTAAACAGAAAGCTTGATTAACAGTCTGACATGGTGGAGCAGAACTCCAAGTCCACTACGCCCCTAACATCCAAACATCAAATAAGCATGCTCTTGATCTTTGATTTCACTTGATCAGCTACGTTTGTGTGAGGTGATGGTGGAACCTTCCAAGGGCTTGCTTGGTGTTTGCTTTAGGGGTTATAAGAAGAGCACTTCACTGTTAATGACCTTGGACAAAAGTCTGGGTCACTTTAGAGCTGTTCTTTCAAGGCAACATGTTTCTACCTGACACTTTTTTTCCTGTTCATTCAGATCCTGAGGCACAAATTTTGTAGCAACCCTTCTCATTTCAGTATCTTCTGTTAATTTTGCTGAACAGAGGTCCAAGATCTTTCAGATAACTCTCTCAACTCTTCAGTAATCTGTCATTGGTCTTTGAGCACAACTGCACAAATTTTATTAACATTTCCTCCATTTGGGAAACTGATAAATATCCAGAATGAAATTTGGCATCAATCAAAATTTCATTCTTTTTGAACTGAGAAAACTATTTGTACCTTGAGTCTTTTCCATAGCACTGTCCTTGTAAGCCAGTGGCTCTCAAACTTGGTCACAACAGTTTTGGGGGTTGAAGGACCCATCCACAGGGATTTCCCAATTCATAACAGTATCAAAATGGCAATTATGAAATAACAACAAATATAATTTTATCGCCGGATGTCACCACAACATGAGGAAATATATGAATGGGTTGCGACATTAGGAAGGCTGAGAACTTCTGGACGCTGTATTCAACAATGTGGTGGTCATGTACTTGATGTCAATTTCATGACTGGGAGTGTAGGGATGGAGACTAGCCTGTCAATCTGGAGATAGCTAATGAAGCCTCTGTGTAGTCATGGCTTTCTCCTGAGAATTCTGGGAAGTCCCCAGTATTTCCCAATTGGAAGAGAGAAATCATTGACTCAGTTCCTGGGGGGTGAACTACTGACAAGATGAAATGACAGCATGCTGATTAATACTGATTCCTGGAGACTGGAGTAGTCAGAGGAGAAGCCACATGGGTTTACCCTGATGGAACCAAACCTCTGGGCCAGAGAAGCCACATGGAGACACCTGCCAGTGCTGAGATGCTTCTACCACCCATGGATATGGCTAATAGATCCTGAGCCATCGAAATGAGGGCCATGGGAAGACCCCTGCCAGTACTGGGATCCTTCTACTGCTTCTACTGCTTCTGGACACACAAGACTCTACACCCAGTGGCCTCTGATTGTCCTGGTACAATTGCACATGCTTCGTGAATCAGAAGGAGACTTTATAGACTGGTGTCAGATATATGGGCTAATATCGGACTTATGGCCTTGGACTAGACTGGTTGGGAAGCTTTATCAATGTTCTATTGGTCTTGTTTCTACACCTTTCCTTTATATTCATATGTGTGTCTATGAATTTGTTTCTCTAGTCTACCCGGACTAGCACAAATATCATAACAGTTTCCATGGTATTTTTCCTGAGCAGGAATCAAAATTTCATAGCCACATTCTGGTCTCTTAAATAGACTACCCCCCAAAATGAGGTTCAACTGAAACCGCCTTTGCAGAGAAATTCTGTGGAATCAGAGAGAACTTTCCCAGGTGAAAACACCGGATGCACTAGCTGAGCAAGTTAGCTAGCTTACTAAAAAAGCATGGTCCAGCGGAGGTTTCATCCATTATGGGGGTGGGGGGTTGGGGGGGGTACCCCCTTGCACATTGACAGAAGCCCAAAGCAAAGACTTAATCTGATTATGGCAATGACGAAAATATTTTTCTTTGTCAGTTGTAGTAATAACTTCACGTGTACAAGCTTCTGAGTCATCTAAATTACATTTCTAACTCGGAAATGAGTAAGAGATTTTTATATCACCCTTGGTTTTTGTTGTCAGTGCTGTGGGTCACATATTTCAAAGTAACATCACACTGCTTTTCAAATCTGCTCATTGATGTTAGCGAATAAGCTGGTCTTCAGGTCCCTGGTTTCCAGCAACGGCAACCCTTCACTTAGTGTCAAAAACTAGAACCATCCAATTGTATTGGAATATTTGATCATAAAAATGAATATCTGCGATTGGCTATAACACTAGATATGTAGTATATCTTATTAAATAAGACATTACATAAATGAATTCTAATTGTAGTTCTTCATAATTGTAAGTGTTATGATTTGGGGACAAGTTGTATCTTAAATGCAATAAAGTCAATATATGAACAAAAAGGAAAGTTAAAATCCTATATAAAATAGTCAAATTTCACTTCTCAAATTTCTAAGAGAAAAATATTAATTTGCTTAGAATACCTCAAATTTGAATTTATTAAATTTGAATTTATTAAAAATAATTGAGTAATATAAACCATAGAAACTGTTTTAAAAAGTCTTAAAGAGTTCTTGCTTCGGGAGCACCTTTACTAAAAATTCTAAAAGAAAGTTGTAAAAATTCATAATTGAAGCCAAATTGTTCATTTAGATTAGACTCCTAAATTTATCCATTCAGAAAATATTTTGAACTTATCATTTAATAAAAGAGAATAAGAAGGATTTATGAGCACACTAAAATACCTTAGCATAAACAGCAAACAAACAAACAAAACCCACCCCCCAGAATGACCATTTAAGACAGGGTAGACCTGCCCATGTTGGCTGAGAAGGAACTCTGCAGGAGTGAACAGTCTCATCAGTTGAATAGCTCATTTCCATCTGCTTACCCCATGGTGGACAACTGACTATGGAATCCCTACAGCACCAGCTCTTCAACTGCGTGACTAACTTACTTCTAAATGACCCTTCAGGGAAGGAGCTAGAATTCTATACTATTTGGAGAACAATTTTAAAGTACTCTGCTAATCACTGTCAGATGACTGAATACTGTTGAGGAAACCCCACTGCATTCTGTGACAGTCTGTGTAGGTGCTTGAAACAGAAAAACAACGGAACTATTGAAGAAACCCGGTATGCTCTGGAGACCAGCATGTGTCACACAGAAGCAGAGCTAGCAGCAGAAGGCTTCCTTTGAGGCTGTCTGGGCACACCATATTTGAGGCTATTTGTTTTTTGTTGTTGAAAATTCAGAGCATTTTAGTCAGATTATTTGTTTTCCAATACATTTTTATGGCGTACATATGATGTTCCAGTCATTATTTGATGACTCTCAACACTTTAGAAACTTTTGTGTCTTGTTGGCCAACTATTTCTGTCTACTCCCAGAGCATCTGGTAACGCGGCCTGAGAAAACTCGTTATTATTTGCTCAGGTAGTGACTTGAGGGAAGAAAAAGAACAAAAGCATAATCTGTCCACCCCACCCCCACCCCAAAATGTTAATAATTTGCACAATGAGAACATTAAGAAAATCAGAGTGCTGCATGTTCAAAAACTTAATAATGAACATCATTCCAAAGAATAGTGTCAGGTTTTGTTTGGATTACCAGATTTGTTTTGTGTTGGGATTAAGATGACTTTCATGTGTATGGGCCAAATGATGTTGGACCCAAGACAAAATAATAAAACTGATTTTAGGAAAGTTCTCTGTAGAATTTCTGATGATTTTTCTTTTCAGAATTTCTAGAAAGGGTAATTTTCAATATCTTGTGATTGACATATTAGCTAATTGGAATATTCCATAGCAAGTTTATATATATGTATATGTATATAATTTATAGAACAATTGATGCAATTCCAAAGGGGGTACCAACCTTAGTTTGTGAGATGTAATTACTGGACTCAGCTCACACTGGGAAAAGTCTTTTCACTGTCCTAGGATCAATAGTGCATTAAAGGGAAACAAAAGAGTTGAAACTCAGCTGCAAGAGGGCTTGCCATTCCTTCAGGTGGAGAGGCCAGGCAGGCTTCAATAGCAGTTTAAAAATTCTTTCTCAGTCTGGCCTACAGGCTCTTATTGATTGAACTCCAACCACTTGACTGCTACCTAACCTCTCCAAAATAATCAGGTACAGGGAAACTACACTGTTAGAAGAAGGTGAAAATAAAATGAAAACTTGAGTTAAGCCACAATAATCCCTTCTTAATCCCTGTCTCCAGAGCTAGGTTGAAAATGCGGGGGAACATGCATCAAAGCTATAGTCAAGTCTACAGAACATTTTTTTTAATATTGAACAAATACCTGAAACTTCTAAAAGTGAAATCTTGGAAGAAAAAAGTAAATAGATGATTGCTGCAATTAAACATGTTTCATATAAAAGAATGTTAATAAAGTATAAATTTCAATAAGAATAAAAATAAGCTTCCATAAAAGTTAATAAATGAAACTGTAATGGTATTAGAATATACCTATGACCATATTTTCAAGAATTTAGGAGGCTTCTAATATTATTGTAGGTGCTTAAGTATAGGGATACACTGGGTTATCTATTAATTTTGGCCTTTCAGCCACAAAATGTTGCTCTGCTTCCAAGATGCTAAGATGGAGGCATCCACCAAAACCAGATTTTCATCCTGCACATCTGGAAGAAATTCAATCGCCAAGAGGCTTCATTTAGTTTTTTGTTTTGCTTCACAGAAAATAACTGATGCACCTTACGCATAAAGAAATTATGAAAAAGAATATAGGTAGTGAGGTGTAATCGTCCTCTCTCAATTAACTCTATTGAACTAAATATTCTTTCTTGTTTAAAGACAGTTGGCTAATCCTGTCATCCCAATTTAGAAATGCTTACTCCACAGTACTCGAGTGTGCGCGTCAGCTGCCGCTAGCTGGGTGAACTTTCTCTTCCCCTCATTTGGTTAAAGCAGATGGTGCCTTCCTTGTGTTGAAATAAAATAGCACGGGGCATTCCTTCCCTGGCCATTAGAGTCTTGGAAATACATATATAATTATGGCTTAGTTTAAGAATTTCACAAGCAGTGGTGAAATCAGAGTTTATTATAACTGGGTATATTATAGCTGGCGTATTTAAAAAGTAAAATTTATATTTAAGAATTCTTATGCACAGTGGCAGCATATTAGTAGTGACTTTATTGGCTCATAGCTCGCCACGTACAATGAGTTTTATAAAAAGTTGACTTTGTCCCCGCTGACATTGTTTCCACCTTGCAGTCATGTGAGCTGTAGCAAATCACTTCTAACCCCTTTGAGTCTCTGAAGCTCAGCCTTTTCTGTCCCTTGAAACACATTTTAAAAACTTGTGCATTTTGCAAGATGGGGATCAAATGTCAGCATTTTAACTAGCCTAAGAAAGTTTATCATGAATATGGATACATTTCAGGTTTGTTTTACTTAATTAATGACTTTCCTTCAAGCATGGGTATTTGGTTAAGAACTGATTTGAATTTTTGGAATGTGGTAGTGATTAAACAGAAAGGAAAAGCAGATGAGAATGGGGAGGTGTGGAAGTAGAAGCAGGCACAGTCACGTGGAGGAACGTTCATTATTTGAGCTATTGGAATATTTGGATTTCATCTTAACATCACAAAGCCTCATATAATGATTTGACTAAACTTACTCTCTAGCAAGGGTAATTTATTTTTGTTTGTTCTTTGTTGTTGTTTTTTTTAAGAGTAAGTTTTCCAAACAATTCTTCTCAACTCTAAGTAGTGTCAGGATTGCTGGAATGCCAACTGGTCAGTTACTGTGACATGAGAGAAAGTCCTCTTTAAACACTCCAAAAATCGCATACTGAGGTAATATAGAACCTTTAAGAAAGGTGGTTTTAATAAAGAATTCTTTTTATACTGGACACATTTGTTTGGATTTATATTCTGTAGACTCTGATGACAACTCAATAATGATTGCTCCAGACCGCTGTATTAATAAGATTTAATATAGTAAAGTTTCCAGAAATGTGTTTTTTGAAATATTATGAGTCAAGAAATATTCCTCTGAAGCTGAATCTCATCAACAGATTTTATGAGTTTGAATTCAAAGAATTATATATAGTTTGTAAGGGGAAAAAAATGACCCCAAAGTGGGCAAATTAGTTAACTAGTTTTTATGCATGTCAGATATGTATACTAGAATGCAATACATCTTCTATGAACCTTTTGAAGTTCATATTTTTGGAGTTAAGAGTAGAACAGAATCCATTCTGTTTGCAGATGTATTGCATTGTAATTGCCAAAGGTCTTGGGCCAAAATATTAGTTCTTTTAAAATGCAGTACAGATTTAGAAATTTTAAGTGAGTCTTTAGATCATTGAAAAGAGGTGAAAAACTATATGTTAGAAATAGAAAGAATTCCATATATGCAGTAACTTAATTTAACAATAAGGATAAATTTCCACATACTAAAATAATTTTAGGATGTTTTCATAAGTATGACTTGATATTATTATTAATATTTTATAACAAAAAAGCATTGGTTGGAATAGACACAATTGAAAAGCATATATATATACACATGCATAATGCATATATGTGTAGTAATGATTTATGTGGTAATTTCTCTTGTTTTGAGTCAATGTACTACCACTATATTTCAAGGTAAGTGCTTTTTACTGAATGAAAGAAAATTTACTTTATATTATCTATATGTTTAAAAGTGTCTAGAATAAATTGAAGTAAATTCCTTTTATATGTTCAAAGTCTTCAAAAAGTCAGAGACCTTACAATTTCCTAAAGTAATTATACTTAGATTTTAACTTTAATATGAAAATTTCAGGGTAATTCAGATAAATTGTAATGTAGTAATGTATGAATGCTCTATTAAAATAAAAGCAACATATTTCTTATTTTTTTCTAAATGGAGGTCTTGTAAATTAACAGATAGTAGTAATAACAAATAGAACATATAACTCAAGTATTTATTTTATCCCTTTAAAAGTATTTTGTTCTTTACGATTGTAATGACATTATTTATCTCTTTAGATTGCAAACTTTTCACAGACTGCTTCCAGTAACTATTTGAAGTTTGATCACATAACAACTAAACATATAAAAAATGACTATTTATTTATTTTAATAAAGTTGGTTTAGTACTCAATTATCATTAATTTAAATTGATACTTGAAAATATATTGGATTAAATTTCTTTCTAGATATAGTACCAATGAAATAACAGTGCCCCAAATCAATGCAAGTTAATTTAATAAGTGTCCAAAATCAGTTCACAAATATTATGAAACTAGCAGTAATTTAGTTAAAGGCTTGTCTGAATTTCATTCAATTGGGCTCTACCATAAAAATGAACATTGTTAGACAGTAGACAACATTATCACAGGATAATAAACCTGTGAAGTGAAATTAGTAAAAATAACAATATAAAATATACCAAAATAAATGTTTTATTTGAGAACTAAATATTAGCTATTAAATTCTAGACATTCCATTATCACAATCAATGATAAAATTGCTTATTCTCTAGAATAAATCAAATATGAATAATATTTTTCAAATTACTGTTATTTTCATGGTGATATCATGCTGAAGACTGTGGTGGGCAAATTGATTTTGCCTTTTACAACTAAATTAAATTTGCAAAAGAAAATCGCATCTTTTCATAAACAATGATTGTAATACCAATGTGAGTGTCAAGTCACACTGTTTTGGGAAAGGAAAATTTCTACATAGCAGTATAAGAGTAGCATTATAACTTCCCAATGAGATTCCTCTAAAGAAGAATTCCTAGCTTTTTAAAATGATGTCCTCTGATGTTATGAGCACAATTTTTCAACAGGAAAAAGATGTTTTCAATGATATAGTGCTTGTCAAAATGGCCTTGCTGGTGTTGGCCACCCACTTTGAAAACTGAAGTTCAGGAATTACTTATTGATCCTTTATCTCAAAAGTCTGGGGTAGACAACTGTTCTCCCACCTCTTCCTCATCGTGTGTTGACTGACACACCTTATACAAGATCCATTGGTTAGTAGCTTTCTAACTGTTCTCTCTTTGAGCACTCTCCTCTTTACCCACTCTGTTATAAACACTTTTGATAGATCAACCTAAGAGAATCAAATCACAGTTTTGATGATATTACTCTTCTCAAAATCCATCAACAAAGTATTGCCTCATTACTTAAGCATCTCTTCTTTCCTAAATACATTTTTCTATATATTTTCACAATCATGCACAATTCTAACTTCAATTTTTGTCCTTTTATTCATATGCTTTCAGCGTGAGGAAAGTTGAAATATTTCTCAAGAAAAATTGTTAAGATTTATATGAAGAGGAAGATTTTGTATATAATAAGTGTATTTTTTCTGTTTCAATTCAAAAAGTACAATGCTGAGAGAAACATCTGATTGCATAAATTTTCAGTCAACATTTGAAGAGCTGCTTAACTTGACTGATTCCACCAAGAGGCAATGTCCCTACTGTACCTGGGTCTTCATATGGGTATTTGTAAGTGCTCATTCTGAGTGATGTATTAAGAGTGCTAACCAAAATTGGTTTTCATGAACAGTTCTATCTATATTTCTAAGTCTACTCATTCTAAAATTTTAGTGGGTGTGTTTCATATAAAGGGGGGAATTTTCACTTTACTATGGCACACATTTATATTGCATATGCCAAGGAGACTATGTATTTAGCTAACATAGGAAATTAAGGTCTTATAATTTAAAGAAATCATTTATAAGCAAAAATGCAAATTTGCTTATCTAATGCATGGGTTCACTAATTTTTTCAGAAGTATATTTTTTGAATGATTTCAGATTTACCAAAGAATTGTAATCATAATATAGAATTTCCATGTATATTTTATACAATTTTATATCCACAACATATTTCATTGAAAAAAGTATTCAAAGTCGACAATGTTAGCACTAGGTGTACACCTTACACTTGTATTTTGCCCCCAATGATTTTATGGTGGGCTCTATAAGCTCTTATAACATTCAGTACAACATTTGTATCAAACATATTTGTACACACGTTGCCATCTTCATTTTCAAATGTTTTCTACATGACCCTTTCGTATAAGCTCCTCCTTCCCCATCCTTTTTTTTAATAAATCATTTTACTGGGGGTTCATACAACTCCCATCACAATCCATGCATACATCAATTGTAGGCAGGCCACATTTTCACCCTTGTTGCCGTCATCACTCTCAAAATATCCTCCCTCCACTTAGGCCCCCAGAACCAGCTCCTCATATTTCCCTTACCCCCCTCCCTTGGCTGGATGGCCACTTGTTTACTTTCAACTCTTTAAGACCCCAGATGCTATCTATATCTTTTGATAGGTGGGCACCATCAGCTTTCTTCATCCCCCATAAACCCTTAAAAATTTATAAATCGTTACTACCTTTTCATATTGTACACTGTCCAATGTGTCCCTTCACCCACACCCTTGTTGTCCACAACCCTGAGAGAAGGTCATATTTAGATCCCTGAAATAAGCTCCCCCTTTCTATTTCACCACCCCTCCGCCTCCCAGTATCACCACTCCCTCCACTAGTCCTGAGGGATCATCTGTCTTCAATTCCCCATGTTTCTGACTCCAGTGTATATCCCCTGGTCTAGCTGGATTTGTCTGGTAGAATTGGGATCATGATAGTGGGTAGGAGGAAGCATTTGAGAACTGTAGGAAAGTTGCACATTTCATTGTAACTCCACTGTACCTTGACTGGCTCATCTCCTCGGTGCAACCCCTCTGTAAGAGGATGTAGCTTCACTTATTGATGGGCTTTGGGTCTCCAACCTGCATTCCCTCTCATTTATAATGATATAATTTTTAGTTCTTTGATGCTTGATACCAGATCCCTTTGACACCTTGTGGTCACACAGGCTGGTGTGCTTCATCCCTGTGGGCTTACTTCTGAGGTGAATGGCCACTTATCTATTTTTAACACTTTAAGAACCCAGATGACACTATACCTTTTGATAATCAAGCACCACCCACTTCCTTCACCACATTTGCTTAAGCACATATTTGTCATTAGCGATCATATCAGGAAAGTGAGCACAATTTTAATGTTATGATTATTAGTTCTTGAAACATGATAATTGATCCCTTTGACACCTCATGGTCCCACAAGCTGGTGTGCTTCTTCCATGTAGGCTTTGTTGTTTCTGAGCTGGATGGCTGCTTGTTTACTTTCAAGTCTTTAAGACCCCAGATGCTATATCTTTTGATAGCCGGGCACCATCAGCTTTCTTCACTACATTTCCTTATGCACACATTTGTTTTTAGTGATTATGTCAAGGAGGTGCATGTCATGGAATGCCAATTTATTAGAACAAAATATTCTTGCACTGAGGAAGTACTTGAGTGGAGGTCTCATGTCTGTCTGATGTCCTAATACTAACCCTATATGTTTATGCATATTGATATATTTTCCCATTATCATACATAAATATATGCACCTATGTGCATGCCTGTATTTGAACCTCTATAAATTCCCCTTACTCCCCAGTTCTTTTCTCTATTTCCTTATACCTTCTCCCGTCCCACCATCATGCTCAACCTCCATTTGGATTTCATTATTTTCCCACTGTTAGATTATTGGTTGTTGTTTTATGAGTCTTTTTAATTATTGGAGTTAGTAAATGCATACTTTATCTCAGCCCTTAAATATACTAGAAATTATAATGTATTAAAGAAGCAAAGGTATCTCTGACATAGTCTATCCAAAACTTTTATCAAATACTCAAATATAACTTCTATTTGACAAGATCTTCACAAAGATTCAGTCTTCAAATTTGATTATGTAGATGTAAACTTTGTTTTTAGGTTAGCTGATGCATGTGCTATTTGAACCACCCAGCTACTAATAAGAGGTCTAAAATATGAAAAGATAAAAATTAAGAAATATTTGATAAACATTTCAATAGATTGAAATGAAGGGCACTAATATTTATCAATGAAATGTCTGCTTCTGGGAAGAAGGAATAGTGAATGCATTTACCCCAAAATACAACAAAAACAAGGAAATTATCTATCTATCATCTATCTATCCATTACTGATTTATCAACATATCCCCCATTTTGAAAGATAGACATGGAAAGAAAGAGACAAGTAAGTAGTGTAAGAAACTAAAGAGTTTTGCAATTTCAATCTAAGACAGATAAAGCATGCAAATACATTTCAGTTATTAGTCCTGTGGATTAAAATTTAAAGGGTGAGATAAAACAGGAAGGACACTTTGCTGGTGAATGCAACCTTGGTAACAGAAATGAAGGTAGAGATCCCAAGACAGCATTTTGCAAAACAAATGACTAGTTCATTGAAAATACAGCATTTTCAACAACCAACTCAACAATTGTATAAACAATTGTATAAACAATTGGATAAACCAGAGATGGATTATCCAAGAATCAAAATGACTGTATCCTTGGTAAGAGACTCACTACAAACCACCAGCCAAATCAAGTCCCGGGGCTGCAGTAGAACAAGCCATAAGGGCTTTAGGTTTAAGTTGAAGAAACTTAAGACAATTTCATGAGCACCAAAGGACAACCTTTGTATATCACACCTGCATTTAGAGAATATCTTAAGAACTTATTTGATGTACTAAACATCAGTCACCAAAGAGCTGATAATTTGTAGCATGACATCAGGAATATCACACATGACAAAGGAAAATGTCACTAAAAAGACAAGACATAAAGAATATACTGAGTATTAGAAAATACATAGCCATGCATTGCTGGTTGTCAAGCAGCTAAAGAAAATGGAAGAAATGATGCTAAAAAATATCTGAAAAGAAAATTCCAAAGGGCTGCTTGAGAAGACAAAGTAGGGCATGAGCATGAGTGGTGCTCTGACGTGGACTTACAAATCCCAAAAGGAAGAACATGTTCAGCATAGGTCAAGATAGAAGTATTGAAGAAAAACACAAATCTTGAGTTTTAATATCGAAGGATTTTGTGAGCAAAAATATTTAATTATGCAGAGACATTAAAAAAAGATGGAATAAATACATAAAGCCATTGTATCTAAAATAAGTCATGATGTTTAAACCTTATCAAGATGTAGTATTTTACCATCAACCAATTTGGTGTTAAATCAAGAACTCCATGATGCACTGAAAGTATTAACCCAAAACAAGCCTCCCAGGAACTGACATAAATTCCAGTTGAAATGCTTCAACACTATGAGGGAACACTGGAAGCATACAATCGTCCATGGCAAGAAATTTCTAAAATAACTATCAGACCAGCTGACTGGAAAAGATAAATATTTGTGTTCACATCAAAGAAAGATGACGCAACAGAATACTGAAATTATTGAACTATTCCTTATTATCACATGCAAGTAAAATTTTGCTGATTGTGATTCACAATGATTGTAATAGAAGTGGACAGGGAGGTGCCAGAAGTGGAAAGCTAATCCAGAAGAGCACTTTGAAAAGAGGATTCCATTATCAGATGGATGATTACTGAAAATAGAGAACACCATAAAAATGCATACTTATGTTTTGCTAACTATACAAAAGCATGTGACTCTGTGAGCTATAACAAATTATAACTAGCATTGAAAAGAATGTAAATTTCAGAAAACATTTTTGTACATTTGAGGAATTTGTACATGGACGAAGAGGCAGTTTTGGGAACAGAGCAATTAAATGTTTAATGGTTTAGAATTAGGAAATGTGTGAGTCAGCACTATATCTTTTCATCATAGTTATCCTAGCTCTATGATGATCAAATACTCTGAGCAGTTGGACTATGTAAAAAGGAATGAAGTATCAGTATTGGAGAATGCGTATTATCAATTAACAATATTGAAGTGACACATTCTTAATTACTAAAATTGAAGAGACTTGAAATGCTTGCTGATGAAAACCAAATACTGCAGCGTTAGTGAATCCAACATAACTGTTATTTTTCAGGTACCATTGAATTGGTTTTCACCTATAGCAACCCTACACACAGTAGAACAGAAGATTGTTGCTATTGCCCAATCCTCAAAATTGTTCCTATTTTGAGCCCATTATTATAAATACCATGTCAATGCTCTTCCCTCTTTTTAATTTTTTGCTTTACATCTTTTTTTCCCCAAGCATGCTATCCTCCTCCAGGAACTTGTCTTTCTGATATCATGTCCACAGTATGTAACATGAATTCTGGCCATCCTAGCTTCTAAGGAGCTCTCTGGCTATAGTTATTTTGAGACAGATTTCTTTGTCCTTTTCAAAGTACATTGAACTTTCAATATTCTTTACCAGTGTCATCATTTAAATACATTGATGCTCTTTCAGTGTTCCTTATTTGATGTCCATTTTAGTGAGCCATTTAATACAATATCTGAAATTCTGTGAGAGTAGATATATTTTAGTGGGTTTATTCATAAGATAAAAGGACAACTCTATCTGTTTGTGTTAGTTCAGGTGGACTAGAGGAACAAATTTCAGAGACACGCTATAGGTATAAGGAAAGGGGTTATATACAAAAGAAATGTGACACTAAGAAGGCATCCCAATCCAGTCCAATGCAAAGTCATAAGCCCAATATTAACCCATATAACTGAAGTTAGTCTATAAAGTCTGCTTCCGACTCAGGAAGTCACAGGTCAGTAGGTGCAGAATCCTGGCACTGGCAGGGGTCTCCCCATGGCTCCTAGCTTCCAGGGCTCAGGTCCATCAACAGCAGGCCACTCCAGCTTCAGAGGTCTGTCTTCATCAGGGCAAAGCCAAGTGGTCTCTCCGCTAGCTCCTCCAACTTCTCCGACGCTGCCAGCTTGTCTGTGATTAATCATCTCTCAAACTAACTCCCAACAACTGGGGAAGATAGCTTCTCATCTTCACGAGGGAAATACCACGAGATTTCCCAGAAGTCTCAGGAGAAAGCCAGGCCCACACAGAGGCCTCATCAGCTACTCAATGGCTTTCTCCTGATTAACAGGCCAGACTCCACCCCTACATTTCAATTATAAAATTAACATAAGCACATGACTGCCACTGTTAATTTCCCAACACTTAACCAAAGATCAAGGCTTGCTTCCTACCCTTTGTATCTGAAAAGGCTCATGAGAACAATGGTTAGTTGATTTAAGAAGACTTCTGCTGGCATCTGAAACAAAGTTTGGAAGACCTGTTTATGGAAGAACAGAACTTGCATTCTTACATGGTATATAATTTATAGTTTTGAACCTCAAACTTTTTATAAGGTAATAAAGGGGGCCTATAGAAAGCATACCATTAGGTCTCTCATGCTGAGTCCTATAGGAGTTTAAGCCTTTGCAGGGAGCAGGTCTGGGACAGTGAACCTTGAGAGAAATGGGCATGGGATTATTGGATTATAACAAGTCCTTTCCTCTATGTAACAGAGTGTTACTCTACTCTGGGATACGATAACAACTAGTCATGGAAATGTTTACATGGTTCATCTTCATTTTTTTATTTTATGATTTGTGTCTTTACTTTTTAATCTTTTATCTTTTTGTCTTTGTGAACCTGTCAACTTAAGACAGACAGGATACACTAGTTCAAAGAGATAACCACAGGATCAATATTCATGGGGATGACTATCAAATGAGAGGAGTCGGGGAATGGGAGTGAGTCCCTCAGTGCCAAAGGGATGAGACAACGATGCCAAGGACAGAAGAAGAGCAAAGGGTTAAAAACAAATGGTGTAGAAGGTATAGCATTCTAGGTCATGCTTGATTGATTGAAATGTATGATAGAGGAACTATGAGAAAGGAAAGATAGGTAATCATGATACTGGGGCAGGAGAAAAGAAAACAAGAAAAGGAGAAGAAAATAAAAATATATGTATATAGGGATAAACCTAGATATGCATATATGGAAATATATACAGGTAGGTATACTTGTCCATTTATATATGTATGCATGTAAATACAATAAGGAAGCAGATGGACTTTGAGTCTCTACTCAAATCTTCCTTCAGTACAAGAATGGCTTGTTATAATGATATGACATCTTATGATACTCACCTTCCTGACACAATCACTGAAGACAGAAAGGGTATATTAGCAAATGTGGTGGAGAAATCAGATGGTCTCAGGCTATTAGAAGATTTACAGGATTGAAGTTAAACAAGTAGCCATCTAGCAGGGATGCACCAAAGCCCACATGGAAGAAGCACACCACATTGTGTGATTATGTGTTGTCAATGGAAATGGATCAAAAGTTCAAAAAAGCAAACTGAAAAACAAGCAATCAAAAAGAGTATGCAAAGAGGGGAGGACCAAAACCCAACTGAAAGTTAATTGGTCGGTCCCTCACAGAAAGGTAACATGGAAGGGATGTTAAGTCCAGGAGATGGTATAGCACTCATGAAACACATGACTCTACTTTAGTTCATTAATATTTCCTCCCCTCACTGTTATGGTTCTTCTCTTACCTCATGCGTTAGTCTGAGTTGACCAGGGAAACAAATTTATAGACACTCCTATGTGTATAATAAAGAGCTTTACAAAAACTTTACAAAATAAATATGTATAAAATATTATACACTCCTATGTGTATAATAAAGAGCTTTACAAAAAAAGAACAATTGTACATCGAGAAAACATCCCAGCAAAGGCCAGATCAAAACCATAAATACAGTATTAGACCTAAATCCAATACCAGTCAATAAATTCCTCTTTAGATCTATGCAATCCAGGCAATGGCCAGAAAAATCATGGATCCAGTGATGGTGGAAACATGTCAGCATTTGGAGGGCTCTCTACATATCTCCCCCAGGTTCAGGGCTCTGGTTCCATCACATAGCTCCATCCATGTTGTGGAATGTGTAGCATAAAGCCTGTGTGACTCGACTTCACGTAGAAAGACCAGAGTTCCCAGAATCCTCAGGAGAAAGTCATCTCCATACAGAGACCTCATTGACTGTGGCCTGATTTGACAGGCAAGACATTACCCCTTCGAAAGTTGACAGAAGATTATGTAACTGTCACACCTCATTAACCTAGTTAGACATGAGTGTGCTCGTGTGCATAACTAAGATCATTTGATGCATGAAAACCAAGATATATAGCCCTTCAGAAATAGTAACAACAGTAATGATTCTGAGGATACAGGAAGAGAGGGGGAGGGAAGGAGGAGCTGACAGCAATGACGGCTGTATAATCCCTTTCAAGAGGAATGAATAACATAATTGAACATGAATGGATATATTTGATGGTGCAATATATGAATAATAATAATTTATAACATATAATAAAATTATAAGAGCTGCTGGGGGTTTTAAAGGAGAGCTCATATCAAGGAATTCAAGATGAATGAAAATGTTTTGAAAACAGATGATGGCAGGAATTGTACAATTATGCATGATATATTGAAGACAAATTGACACCACATCTATAAGAGCTCCCAATAACATGATTTTAAAAGATAAATAGCAGTGAGCTGAAACTTTACAGCTTAGATTTTTAAAATCTATCTTTTGACTTACCCTTCTTTCCAGCATTTAATTAACTTTGGTTTTACATTGGTTTATGAATTCCCTATGTCCATCTTTCCAAAACATCATGGATATATTTTATTTTTTATATGCACAAGTGCCCCCCCCCCCGCCTCCAATAAAACTAAGCAAGCAAAAATGGGAGAAAGGTCCTCTGGGTCTCACTATTGTGATATACATTTTCCCTGCTAGGCAAGCTTCTAGCAACACACTCTGAGTATACTCAGTGGAATTGCCTGGGAAGGACCTCTGGTCAAAGTGAAATTTTTTGTGAAAGAAGTTTCAATTGAATCTCTTTTTTTGTGATGTACAATTTGAAAGAACAGCACAAGGCTGTGTAATTGTGTTCTTTGCTCAGGAAAAAAAAATGGCATAGAAACTGTAGTGGTGTTGAACACAACTTTCACGGATGGCGCTGTGAAACACATTCAAGGGGATGGGTGGCTTTCTTCTTCCCCAAAAGGTGAGATGTTGATCTGTGACAAACATTATTCTGTGAGTTCATCAACTTCCGCAATGGATGAAAATGTCAACTTATAGTGAGTTTGGAGTTTGTGCCAGCAGGTCAGACTTTAACCAAGATTTCTGTTAAGAAGTTCTGAAATAATTGTGTAACTGTGCGACAAACATGTCTGATTTGTGGCAGTGGGGTGTTGGTTTTGCCACCCCAACAATACCCTTGCTTGCACACACAGCCATCTCAATGATCCGGGTTTAGCGGGACAAAAAAATAAGCATGTCTTTTTTGCCCCAGGCACCTGAACTTACATTGCATTTATAACTAGGACTGTTATCTGAAACTTGAAGCTCACCAGACTAAATCAAGATTTGTATAACGCTGAAAGATCATGGTATTGTGAATTTTGGTTCCAAAAAAATCAAAATTCACCAGTAGATAAAATTTACCAATGGATTAAATGTTTCTCTAAGTAGGAATTCATGTGGGGAAATTGTTGGCATTTTTAAGAGTATATACCCTGTATATCAGTAACTTCATTAAAAAATGTGTTCTAAATTCATGCCTGAGCAAAGTTGTTATCTCTAGAAGAGTGCAGAGACCTCTGCATTGGAGGTATCTGTTTCATTAAACATGGGAAAGGAGCCCAGGTAGCTCAGTGTTGGAGGGGTGAGTGGTTCATGGTCATCAGTTCAAGATCACCAGCCACTCCATGGGAGAAAGATGAGACTCTCTGGACACATGAGGATTTGAAGACCAGCCTTGCATTATGGGTCAGAATTGACTTAGAAGGAGTAGTCAAAAGGCACTGTGAAAGCTACGTGGGATTATATTTTGGACTACTTTCCCCCACCACCTTTGAGAGATACATCCACAATGTAGTTTTACTTTGTGGTACATGTGACATTTTCCATACCTAATATAGACATCTTTACTGGGGGGACATAAATAAGAGGTGCATGGATTTTTTGAACTCTGTCATCTCTTTCAATAATTCCTATAACTTCAGGGAATGTAGCATGTTTCCATGAAAATAGCACAGGGTCTTGCATTTACTTTTCCTCAAGAAGACACCCTAGGGTGTTTTTTTTTTCAGGGAGTGTGTTATATATATTTTTTGAAGTAAGGTACATCAATCTACATCTATTCAAATATAATTAAGTCATCTTCTGGAACATCATCATAATTCTCCAAACCCTGAATTTCTTGTGACCCTATTTCTTTTAGAACCATTCAACCAATCCCTCATGTTGAGCAATAGAATTCTCATTAAAGAGCAGTTTTTATCCATGTAACCTCCTCAGAATGCACTGGTCACAAAACTGTTGATTTTATGCCATGAATTTGTCACCCAAATCACAAACTCTTGCAGGCCAGGCTTCACAAAAGTTTCCGTGATGATTATTTATTGTTCTATTTTCAATGTACTCATTAATTTGCACACACAAATGGTCTTTGAATGACTTATTTATTGCAATATCAAGAGTCTGCAGATAGGTTACAATAGGACCTATGAGAAAGGCTGCCAGTGTGCGTTGTGCAGATACACTGCATAGCCACGCCCATCACTGGGTCTTATTTTCAGGGTAGGGTTTGTATTGCGAAAATCCTGCTAGGGATCATCCTATGGGTAGGTCTTAATTTCAGGGAAACATGGTAGCAGTCAACAAGAGCTAATGTTTTTAGGTCATGCGCAGAGGGAGAGAAAAAAGACAGAGGGAATGTTTCAGCGAAGTTACTCTGGAGTAGGACACATGGAACTCATGGAAAAGTGGAGGATGTTCCCCAGTAAGGACCAGTTAGTTCTGGCAAGCTGGGTTTGAAGTGGAGTTGGTCTCTCCAAGCATGCTGACCATAGGGTGGAGGAGGGAGGACATGCAGGTCTTTTCCTGGACCTCCTCTTCTCGCTTTCAGATGGGCACCCATGATTCATGACCTCCAAACACACCTCTGGAATGCATCCTAAAGTGCAGGAGCAAGTTTAATCCCCACGATTTAGAAATAAAAACATATATTTTAAATTAATAGTGGGGAATATTTGGCCATAAAATGATAGTCTATTTGTGATACAAACTAGATCCCATTAACGACGGCACTCAGAAGAAGTTGATAGCCTTTTCTTTCAAAGGTTACAAAAGACTATAGTAAAAAAATTATCTGTAGTCTAAGAGTCACACACACAGACAACAAAACACAGATAAGAGATAAGCTTAAAACTCCATAGAACTGATATCAGACATCAAAAATAAATTACAAGAGTGCCGGTAATGTAATGCACTGTTGGATTTGCCACACAAACCCCTGTTTTAAACTATCATTTAATACTACCTCTATTTAACCTTTTACAAGTTTACCTCATGCAACTAACATTGAAATATAGACAACCATTCAGGAATCACACTACCATTAGTACCTTGTTTTGATTTCACTTGGAATCTGATTAAATTATTACTTATGTACCATCCAGTTACTAAAATGATATACTCATTTGCCTTTTAGGGAAAATAGATTTTTGTAGCACTATATCGTCTGATCTTGATGTTTAGATGGGTTGTACCAAGAAAGTTATAGCAAGTTAGTTGAAATTGCAGAATTATATATTCTAAACCAAAATTAAAATGTAAACCTGTAAACCCCTTAATCTAACACTTAGGGTGGGTTTGGTCATTTTTGAAAGCTTTGACATTTATATTTGTGATAGTTGAATTAGACAGTCTTGAGAAATGCACAGATAAGAGACAAAGAGGGGAGCATGACAATGATGCTTAAACTCTTTGGTCAAAGTGTTTCTTAACAACCAAAGTTTTAGAATCAATTTTCTTTAACTCAGCAAGGCTGAGTCTGTTCAATAGTTAACATTCCTGACAGCACACTCAAGAACACCCCCACAGGCACCAGTTATTTGAGGAGCTACCATCAAGAATAAATTCATGATGTATGGCAACTTTACAAGGGATTGGACTGACTTCCTCTCATAGTGCTATCTTTCACTATAGTAGAGGAGAAAGACCAGTTTGTCAACCAAGTGATGAACACAATCTCTGAATAACACTCCAAAGCCCCTGATGAAAGCGGATGAGATGGTGTCCAGTAGCCAATCCAAGCTGTGAGCTTAAAGAGCCCTCTATGACCACCATATTTAGCCTAGCTAAAGTTCAGGCTGATTATCAGTAGGCTTTCTTCACTCAAAGTCACACAGAGGAAATGCGTCAGTGCCAGAATCTGAACAATACCTGTCCTGCCAGAAGCTGCAGCCTGCCACTGAGCCCTTTCCTCATCCTATGCTTCGAATCCGTCCTAAAGTTATCTTCAGGACTCAATCTTCATACAGATCTCAAACTTCCACATCACACAACTGGCCAGGAAAATTCAGGGAGATATAATGTGCTCACAGAGAGAGATGCAGAGGGACACACACACACACAAACACACAATTAGAAAACTTGACCTAAGGGTGTTCTTGGGGCTGGAACATGTAGGGGTTACTTTTCTTTGTCCTTTCATTTCAGCCAATTACCTCAGCCAGTCCCTTTCTGACTCTTTGTCTTATAATAAAATCCCCATGAAGCATCTCTGAGTGTAAAGTAGGGGAAAGAGAATAGTATTGTAATATGTGCTTTTAATCCTGTAGAGTCCTTGGGCAAACACAGCACTGCTGGGGGATGAGGGGTTATCTGTTCCTCACCCCTCTTTTCTTTTGTCTTGTTATAACTGAGAGAATTTCTCCTAGGAAAACCTATGTTGTGACTCTTGCAGAATTTTCTAAAGTCATAGACTCAGTCCATCCTTAGGAAAGCCTAGATTGCAGATTACTAACAAATCTGCAAGATCAGTGAATTACTTGAGGCCACATATCTAGTCAAAGTCTTCCGCATGGGTCTTCTGAGAAGGTAGATACCAATAGGATTCATTTGTGTGTAGCAGCGAGTAATGAGCTTCAGCTAAGCAGAAGGAGAGCTCCCATTACCAACAAGAGCCAGGAGGGGAGGCTGTCCTGTGGATTTGAGATTCCTTTGCAGTGACCCCCCCTGGATCTAGAAAACAGCTGTAACATCAGAGGAGCAGCAGAGCAGAGGTGCCAGAGCATGGCACAGAGTGGTGGGCTTCCCAGACTATGGAATTGGGCTACTGAGTCATAGAAGTGGAGTTGAGGGCCCTTGGGCAGAGGCTTCCTGGAGTAAGGTGCCTCGGGGGCTTTTATTCAGGGAGCAGGGCTTGCTGGCTCAGGGAGTTAGAGCTCAACGCTTTGGGCTGGATGCTTACCATGGAGTAGTACGCCAACTTGAGTCTTTCATTAGTAGGCCTGAAAGAAGCATGTAACATTTTTAGATTAAAAAAATGATCTTCAGCATTTCTTACTGGCATTTACATTTGTTAATTTCCTTTATAAATCCATCAATCATGATTTTCATCTGTGAGTGGAATCATTTCAATAGGTATCCGAACCAAGAGTGGTAAAATAGGGGACATCAAGACAGGAAAAAAAAGAAAAAAGGAAAACACCAAAACTATGCCTGTGAATGATTGACAGCCTCGTCAAGTATCTCTACCTGAAAAAAATTGCCCCCCTTAATGTGGAAACGATGAGGGGAAATTTCTACTCATAATATTCCATACCTCATGTAAGCAGAAATCAGCTACAGAAGGTCGACTTCCCCCTCTGATCCCACTAAGAATGATATGTATTGAAATTTCTCAGTGGAACAATGAGACATTGCAAGGGAGTGAAGGCAGAGATTTAGACAGAACAGGAGTAGAGTCCATAGTAGCATCTTGGGATTACATTTCCCAGAATCCCTTGTGGAAGCTTAAAATGTGTTGTAAGCATAAAGAGGTTGTGGAGTGGATCCTGAGTCCAGTCATTCTGGCGAATAATGATCCCTTCCTCCTCATAGTCTCAAAATAAAATTATTTTGCAATCCTCTGTGTTCCAAATATAAACTATTTCTCTTGGTAAGACAAGAATTTGCATTCAGTAACACTGATGTAGAAATTAGCTAGCCATGATTTTAAGAATCTCTAACAATCAAAGTAATATATTAAAAGATGTGTGACTTACTTATGTGTAATTTATGAACTACATCTGTAATTGAGGAAAATGCTCACTTTCATCTCGAGCTAATAGATATAAAGATGTAAATGTTTTCCTCATCCTACTTAAACTGAGTTAATGCTATATGGAGTTCAGGCTGAGAAGCCCTGTTTAATCAGAAAAAAAGTAGTAATAAACCTTGGCTAATGTCTGGTGCTTAAGGGTTAGATGTAGATCTGGTTCAGAAATTGTTGATGTACAGAATGGATATCTTGACATTCCTGAAGGAAGCAGAGTCTTGAAAAAGGAGGAACAGCATGATCACTTTGAACAATGATGCTAGAATGTTTGATTGAGAAAATGGCAACAGCTTGCATTTTATTGGCACACAGGTGTTTAATATATTAAGACCGAAGATGAGATATTCAGAGAAAAAGGGAAATTTATGATAAATCCTATTTAATTTTATCAAAGTATATCATTAGTGAAAATAGATTGGTCTTCTTAAAGATTGAATTCATTCATTGAAACTATCAATGGCTGAGCCCCTGTGGTGTAGTGGCTGTGCGTGGAACTGCGGTCTACTGGGTTAGAGGTTCAATTCCAGCCGCGGCTCCACGGGAGCAAAGGCTGAGCCTCCTGCTCCCACCAGCAGAGGGCAGTGATGCCCCCCCTCAAAAAAAAATCCCCTCTTGGGCTGAGCCCCAGTGGCATAGTGGTTGTGCGCGGGACTGCGGCCCACTGGGATGGAGGTTCAATTCCAACAGTGGGGCTGGGCCTCCTACTCCTATCACCGGACAGCAGTGATGCCAAAAAAAAAAAAAAAAAAAGAATCTATCAATGATGGAGAAATTCTACTGTACTTAGTGGGGTGCCTTTTGCTATAATGCTCTCCCCAACATTTGAGCTAGGCAGAATTTTTAAGATGTAGCTCTGATATTTTAATCAAATGCACATTGCACAGTATTGTTATTCAACATTGCAAATGCAATCAGATCACAACTAAATTCATTTTATAATTAGGGGATTAGGTGAGCTATTCCAGTGATTTTTTTAAAAATCTAGTGCTATGAGAACTTAAATGCTAAGAAATAGCCTAAGGAGTAAGATGAGACAGAGAAGGCAGAGTGGAGACGAGGCACAGGAAAAATCAGAGAGATTTAAAGTGTAAGAAGCACTTAAACTGCCATTAACTACTGGTTTTTAAGGTAGGGAAAAGAGACCATGCACCAAGAAACACAGTTTCTATAAGAAAACACCCCTGGCCGACCACCTGTAAGGAATGAAGGTAATCAAAACAACCAGGGCATGAAACTGAATTCTGCCAATGAACTGAGTGAGACTGGAGATAGACTCTCTCTTCAGAGTCTCTAGAAAGTGACACACCTTCCAGACACCTCCATCTGGGGCTTATAGAATGACACTGCTCTGATTTCTGGTCTTCAGAGCTGCAAGAGAATACATTGTGTTGCTTTAAGCCATATCTAAGGTCAGACAATTTTTTGAAAGTGTTCCATAATATACAAAGCTTGTCTAAAGTTAATTCAATAAACTTTCATTTCCTCACCAACCAGACCATCCACTTCTCTTCATCCAAAATCTCTCTATATTACTGTTACTACAATGAAGTGCTTTGGGAAAAAGATGATGCTTTCTACTCCTGTGAAGTTAGTCTTGTAAAGCTAGAGGGGCAGTTCTGCTGGGTCCTACAGAGTTACTGTGAATCAGGACTGACTTGATAGTATTAAGTTGGCTTTATTGGCTTATAATAAAATGCTTAAAGCCAAAAAATTATTTTTACATTTCTCTTAAATTGTTCTCACTTAATTTGTGTGTATGTCATGCATACTGTTATCGTGTGCATTAAAACACAAACCTTAATTGGTTTCTGCCTTAATTTGAATATTAGAAAACACTGTAGATTTTAAACAATGACTGCTAGGTAAGTCAATATTAATATTACTTTCAAGATGGAACTGCTACCTTGAGAAAACACTTCATTTTATTCGAGGTGTATTAATTAAAGGTGTTTCTTCCAATAAAATGACCATAACATTATATCATGCAGCATCATATTATAAAGTATAGGCAATGTTTATTTCAGCTGTAGTATTTACTATCTTCATTTTAATATCTATTTCCTTAAATGTTACAGGGAGAATAAACTACTATTATTTAATTTTGAATTTGACTGAATAATGTGAAACTAAATATATTTGTGGTTTGCTGTATGTAATCTGGGTCATAGGTTAGCTACATAGTATTAAAATGATTAATAAATGTATAATTTACTTTCAAGAAGATTGCAGTTAAAATTTAGGGAAAAATTGCCAAAAATTTTGGAGTAAATACAGGAGAACTTCTCTGAGCTACAAAATTTAATTCATTTTTCTAATAGCATCATTATTAAACTAAATAGGGTGTTCAAAACATTGAAAAGCAATATAAAAAGACTAATCATAACATAAGCAGTCAGCGATCAAGCATCTTTGATAAACTTCTAAATGACATGTGGAAGAAATGTGTTTTCTTTATATTTTCTCTGTTTTCTTTCAAATGTTATTTACTACCTTGGAGGAATATACAAGGAGATTGCAGAGAAAGAGAGGCCCGAGTTCTTACAAAGTACAATTCGAAAGTTAGAAAGATAACTCAACAGTGATGCCCAGCAAAAAAAAAAAAAAAGATAACTTAAACAAGCATGCAATGGATATCCTCAAATATCTCTCTTATTGATGAACACATGGTTGAAAACATAAATCATGATAATAAATATTCAGTCACTGAACAAAGAGAATGCTGGAACACAATTGCCAGTTCAGATATAGAATTATTAAATATCCCAAAATAAAACTAATGTTTGTTTTTCCCAGATGTACAGTACTGAGAAAAAAGATCTAAAGAAAGTGCTAAGTGTACATGGAGTTATCTCTAATCCCAAGCAAAAGTAAGGCAAACAGAAGTCGATTCCCTAGGGGAATTATATAATTTCTGACGTCTCTGTCAAGACTCCATCAGGACACCGATGCTACCCAGTCATCTATGTGTCTTCCCAGATTTGGATATTTGTTATAATATCAGAATTTCCATCGTTTACTTCATTCCTTCAAATGAAAAACCTTATGCTTCCAGGACGACGTAAGGTAAATAACCCTTCATGCCAGTGTATTCACACTACTGGCGTGTGGATTATAAAGCTAATGCAGTAAAGCAGGGCTTGAGATAGATTTGAATAGAGCACAGGACGAATCCATGACAGATAGCTTGGAAGTTCATTTCCCAGGAACCCCAGGGAAGTTCCCAGTGATGTTCCCAACAATCTGGTGTGAACAGAAACCTTTACAAATGCGCGATGTCCGTGGAGTAGGGGGCGGGCTCCGGAGGAGGGCCAGAAGTACAGAAGCAGGCGGTGCTGATTGCAGAGGCTGCGCTTCCTCCTCGGACGTTCTGAATACAATTCTCTCACTATGCCCTCCAACTTCTAACAGTAAATCATTTTCTTTTTATCTTAATTGGGCAGAAACTTAATTAAAAGTTTAACAAAACATTTTTGGAGGGTTAAAATTTAACAAAAACATAATCCTGGCAACATAGTGTAACAATATCATTATATTTCTTTATAGAAATATTCTAGAAATTTATAGAAATGTATTGCATGGTTTCATGTATTGCTAATAGAGTTCATAAAATTCCAGCTTAAAGTTCTTATCTGTGTTGGGGGCATGGAAGAAGGTACTATACATGCTAATATAAACGCTTTTCTTCTGAATTGGGTCAAAGGCTTTAAAGGTTACTACCCTAAAGAGGTATTTTCTGACAGTGAAAATAAAGAGAAATGATTTCTTTTTAGGGAAGAAGGAAGCATGTTCATATTCATATTGGTGAACATTCATCATTTTAACAAAGCAAAAAGTACTATCAACTCTTAATAAGAAAGGTAAATAACGAGTATTTACCAAATCTGTGTACATGGGATATGGTTGCAATAAAACACAGTGAAACCCACCCTGGTACTAAGCAGGGGAGAAGGACATAGTGGACAACTGCCCCAGTGATCGCAAGGAGTTCTGGTGGCTTAGTTGTTGTGTATCGGGCTGCTCACTCCAAGGTCAGCAGTTTGAAACCACTACCTAGGACCTCTGAGGGAGGATGAAGTGGCTCTCTTCTCCCTTAAAGAGCGAGAGTCTCAGAAACACACAGGGCAATTCTACTCCGCAGTGAGTCAGCACGGCCTTGAAGACCACGCGGTGTTGTTTTGTCTTGTGGGAAAGATGGCAGCCTAGGAAACCCTCTGGAGACGTGAAAGCCTTGCCATACCAGGTTGTTAGGTGAAGAAAGCGTTCCGCAGGACCGAACAACACCTATGAATAAATTATTCAAAAGCTGGCAAAAGTAAATAAAAATAAGCTGGAAGTCTTTTGCAAAAACTGTTGCTGCTATTTATCGGGAAATTACTAATTTTACCTCATTGGACAAATGACCCTATTTTCCTGAGCTTCCGTATCATAATTGAAACCAAAACACAGCGTTCACTCTTTGTATGCAATAAAAAAGAGCATTTTGCGATATCCTTCACACTGTCTAATACCTAATTCAGGGATTCTGGTGGTGTAATAGTTAAGTCCTTGGCTGCTAACCAAAAGGTCAGTGGTTCAGGCTTACCAGCTGCTCCATGGGAGGAAGCCGTGGCAGCTGCTTGTGTAAAGATTTATAGCTTTAAAATCCCCGTGGGGCAGTTCTGAAGAATCCTGGAGAGTCATTATGAATCATAATAGATTCTATGGACATATATTTAGGTATCTAATAGATACTAAATTATTGTTCTGTCATCTTGGTCCATCTATTGGTAAATCGAACTTTATTATTATAAAGTAAGAAAAGATACATGAAGAAATGTGCTATGTATAGGTTTTTTGACTTAGAGGCTTCATAAGTCATTTTATAATGTAAATGTGGGTGATATTGCTAATCCCTTAACCTAGTCTTTTCAGTAAAATATATAAATGATGATGATGATAGCAAGACATATATAGATTGATATAAAAGAATAATGGATGATTTCTGTCATTCCCTCACCCAAATATATGTTCAGCTCCTGATCCCTGTAACTATTGGGCTAATACAATATATTTAAGTTGGGTCCCTATGTGGCACAAATGTTTTGTGCTAGGCTCCTACCCAAAAGGCTGGTTGAACACACCCATTACAAAAAAGGTCTGAGACCTATTTCCTTTAAGTCCATAGAAAACTGTGTTAGTCCGGATAGACTATAGGAACAAAGTTCAAAGTCACGCATATAGATATAAGGAATGGGTTTTTATTCAAGGGGAACAGGACATTGAGAAAACATCCCAGACCAGTCTAGCTCAAAGTCCCAAGTCATATATTAACCCATATGCCCAAAATCAGTCCATAAAGTCTCCTTCTGACTCACGAAGTCACAGGTCAGTGGCTACAGAGTTCCGGCACCGACAGGGGTCTTCCAATGTCTCCTCACTTCCAGGGCTCAGAGTCCATCAACAGCATCCCGTGGTGGCAGAAGCAACTCATCGCGGGAAGAAGTCTCATGTGGCTGCCCAGCCTCAGACGTCCGACTCCATCAGGGCAAAGTCCTGTGGTCTCTCCACCGGCTACTCCAGCCTCCCAGATGCCGCCATTCTGTGTTGCCTGTGATTAATCATCTCTTAAACTAACTCCCAACAACTGGGGATGATAGCTTCTCATCTTCACAAGGGAAATATCGTGAGATTTCCCAAGAGTCTCAGATGAAAGCCATGCCCATATAGAGGCCTCATCGGCTACTCAATGGCTATCTCCAGATTAACAGGCCAGACTCCACCCCTACATTTCAATTATAAAATTAACATAAGCACATGACTGCCACAAAAACTCTATATAGTGAAATTCTCTTCTGAAACATTTGTCCATGAACCAAGTAGAAATCAATCTTATGGTAGTAAGTTTTTCAGTTTTGGTAACTTTTTAAAATTTATGTTTTTGGAACTTCATCACAATCCATCCATCCATCCATTGTGTAAAACACATTTGTACACATGTTATCATCATCATTCTCAAAACATTTTCTTTCAACTTTAATCCTTGGTATTAGCTCATTCCCCCCCCCCACACACACACACACACTCCCTCTCTCATGATCCGTTGATAACTTATAAATTACTACTTTTTCCATGTCTTACACCAACCACTGTCTCCTTTTCTGTTGTCCATCTCCCTGGGAAGGGGTTACATGTAGTTCGCTATGATTCCTTCTTTCTGTCCCCATCTTCCGCTTCCCTTACTGGTATACCTGCCTTCACTGTTAGTCCTGAGAGGTTTATCTGTCCTGAATTCTCTGTGTTGTGAGCTCTTATCTGTTCTAGCATATATGTTCTGCTCTAGCAGGATTTGCAGGATAGCATTGGGATCATGACAGTGGGAGGGGATAGGTAGGAAGAAAACATTAAAGAACTATAGGAAAGTTGTTTGTTTACTGTTGCTATACTGCACATTGACTGACTCTTTCTGTGACCTGTCTAAAAAGGGATGTTCACTTGTCTACAGATAGGCGCTGAGTCTCCACTTCATCGCCACCCCTCATTCACATCAATATGATTTTTCTTTGGGCGCTTTAATGCTTGATACCTGGTTCCATTGGTAACTTATTATCATACAGGTTGGCATCCTTTTTCCATGTGGGTTTTGTTCCTTTTCAGCTAGATGGTCACTTGTTTATCGTCAATGTTTCAAGACCCCAGGTGCTATATCAGCTTTCTTCACTACATTTGCTAATGCATTTGTGCTGTCTTCAAGGTGAGCAGCACAGAGTGCTTGGTTATTAGAATAAAGTGTTCTTGTGTTGAGGAAATGCTCAGGTGGGGACCCAATATCCATCTGCTGCCTTAATATTTAACAAATAAATATATGCACATAGATCTACTTCCCTATTATATATAAATATATTTACATATGCACATGCTTTTATTTGGACTTCTATAAATGTCCTTTGCCTCCTACTTCTTTCTTCTATTTCCTCTCACTTTCCTCCTGTCCCACATTCATGCTGGGCCTTTAGTCATGTTTTGGTAATTCCTCTCAGCCACATTGTCCTTGAGAACCCCACCCCCACCCCCCGCAACCCCCAGGGATTCTATGCCTTGCTCTCAATCGATTTTAGATCACTTGTTCCCTTGTCCCTGGGTGTGTTGTCCTCCTCACTTCCTTTCCCCTGTTTCCCTTTCTCCTGTGTCCTCCCAGAGCCATTGAACCTGATGCTTTCTCCTCTGGATTATTTATCCTGCCTATCCTATCTAGACAGACGATAATAAGCACACACACAAAAAAGACAAAGCAAAACATAGCAACAAAAGAGAACCAAACAACAACTAAAACCAGCAGAAAACAAAAAAGCCTATAAAGAGCTCCTGTTCTAGCTGTTGACCGTTACAAGAGTTTTCCAGTGGAGTCTGAGAGGATGCCATGCCCTGGTGCCAAAGTCTATTTTTCATACTCCTTATGGACTTCATCGCTCTGCTCCCCTGGCTGCTCTGTTGTATGCCCTTAGTGTTTCACCCTGATGTGATGGGGTGAAATCAGGCGCAATTCTCTCACTGTGTCTTCAGTGCTGTCCTGCGTAGCATTATGAGTCCGTGAGGGACGTTGTATCTTGTGGTGGGGCCTGCCGTATGGACCACTCTGTACATTGACCGCTCTAAGTTCCAATATTATCCACTTGGCTTGGTGAGTCAGTATGTGTTCCATGCTCTCTCTTTCCTTCTTTGTTTGTTCCTAACCATGCCAGTCTCCCTGACCTGCATCTTCAGTGCTGTCCTCTGAAGTGCAGCCTTCATGGGCTTGGGGGAAGGTGCACTTCACATAGTTGGGATTAGGCCTCCCCACAGACCTCTCTCTTGGTTCCCTGCTTCATGCCAGTATGCTGCATTCACGTCTTGGTGCACCAGTTTGAAGTCTGCTGCTGCTCTTCCTTTCCTGTACAGATATAAACAATACCCTCTGCTTGGGTGGGCTAGTGCCTTGTTCTCCTGCTGCCCATGTCTTTTTTGCCCCCTTCCCCCGACTTTCTTTTCTCTTTCTTTTTAGTTGGCTGCCATATGTATCCCTGGATTCATCTGGCCCCTGCCTTGACACATGTACCTCTCCCCAGCAATTTATGTATGTAGTAGCTTTTCCCCTGTTCCCCTTTTATATGGTTAAGGTTACCTCAGTGGACTCATGTTGTACTTGTCTTTTGTGCTTGGTTATTTAATTCTTCTCAAGCAGTGATTTGTTTCAGACATTCATCACTGCTTTTTAGAGATGTGTTAGTTCTCTGTTGTATGCTTGTACCAGAGTTTTATGAATCCTTTCACCCACTGATGGAAATTGAGGTTGTTACAAGTCTTTTTGATTGTGAACTCTCCCACAACGAACATTGGAGCACACATGGTTTGTGTCTTGCCATTTCTGGGATTGCTTCGTTGCATGGTGGCTAAGTTTTTATCTTTTTTGGATATCATCAAATCAATTTCCATGATGGCTGTACATACCTACAGGTCCCCCAGCAGTTGACAAGGGTTTTATCTCACCACAGCCCCCACAATTTGGGTAGCTTAGTATAAAATATGATGTAACCACTTTTTTTAAGGCAAGCTCATGTAACGAACTCCATCGTCAGTTGAGGTCTCATCAGTGTTAGATCTGCTTACCCTGATGACATCTACAATACGAACAGAGTGGAAGGGCCCAGAGACAGATACACTTAAGGGGAAAGTCTATCAGTTGAGGTTTCTAGTAAACCAGAGAACACGAGTGTTGCCAACACAGAAAAAAATCAATACGATCAAGGACCTGATTTGGACTTTTCACCTCCAAGACTGTGAGAAAATGAGTTCTGCTGTTATGGCCACCCCTTGTGTATTTTTAGTGGCAGCAACTCGAAAAAACTTAGGTAAATAGATCAGTTAGCTGATTGATAAACGCATACATGAGTATGTGCATGGATGGATGAATAAATAGATGATAAATATTTATACAAATATAGAAAAATGAAATTAAAAACACTTTGTAAGTTATCCATTCGGGGTTGTAAGCCTTGAGGCCATTGTCAATGGCATATCCCTACATATTCCCAGTTGCACTCGATAAGGGATATGTTTTATAAATAACCACTGAATATGCAGAGAAATAAATAATAGCCAAAATTTAACCTAATAAACTCTCTAGTTTATTTCTAAAAGTATCCCAATTAAAGGTAACCTGTTTAGTATTTCATCACCTGGAAATATTTCACCTCATTTATCAAGATGTTGATCAATAATAGCTCTTATTACCTTTAGCCTATAAAATGTTCTTTATTCCAATGATCAAATAAAAATATAATTTATTTTCAGTAGTCTTATACAAATATTTTCTTCATGGTGTTATAGGCCTCTGTGATGTAGATTGAAAGCCTGATAGAAAATAATTAAAGAATAATTCAATTTTATACCTATGTTTAGTGATTGATCATTTATACTCACTAGCTTGATAAATTTTCTTCCTTTATCCTCATGTAGTTAATAAAATAATAATCAAATTTGGGTGACAACTCTGTAAAAGGGACCTTGATAATTTCATTACCGATGTGAACTTCTTCCTCATCTTGTGTATTTGCACAAACTTACAGTGTTTTCATTTACACTGCTGAATTAGGCAAAGCTACTCAGCTTGGTGATCTATCAATTTAGTAGCTATCAAAATAATTTCTATTCATGGAGACTGTGATCACCTCCAAAAGCAACATAAATTATGTAAAGTTACTTTTCACTATTTGCCTTCTTATAAAAGAGCAGAGTCTGCTTTTATTATCTTCAAAAATCCTTATGAGGAAAAGGAAGAAATCATGCAATTATATAAAACACTGAAAATTACAGAGATAAGAGAAATGTTATAAACTTCCTAACTAGATCATAGACACTGTGGAGTTGGATAGCAGTAAGAATAAAAGTAATAAACCAAGCTATTGGGTTTGAATTTCCATTCCAAGAAATTTGAACAGCTACTTCATTTTTGCCCCCTTAAAATGATATGTTAAATATGTGCTATGGTGACACCAGCATGGTGCCTAGGGCAGAGACTGCCACAGAATGACTTGTAAGTCATTTTCCGAAGCCGTATTCTTCTCACTAATGTGCAACTCCCATCAAAGAAGCACCAGGGAGGTCCACGCAGATCTCTGCTGCCAGCCTTCGTTTTGGAGATAGAGAATCGCCAACTACACACTCCCTTGCATCCACATCCTCAGCTTTCTAGAAGGTGGCTTTCCTGGAGATGTGGCAGATAGATAAGTAATATTCTTAACTAAGCACTTTAGATCTCTAGGTAAAATCACGCTGAAGATTCTTATGCTCATTTTTTTTAAATCACTCAATCTGGAAAGTTTTCAAGCAATCTTTAAAAAATAAAACACCAGACTGTATTTGTAGGTAACACCGATAGCACAATTTTTTATTGAGAATCACAAATATATGTGGACAGCAGATAGTATATGACCAGTAGCAGCATGCAATATAAATGTAACATGTGCTCCAAAATGTCAAACCCAGAAGAATGAAAGGATTAAAAGCTTCACTAGGACAATGGTCATAACATCTTTTGATTACACACATCTATTAATAAATCAGGACTATCTGATACAATCAGAAACATTATTGTCTTGTGTACAAAGTCATGGGATATAAGTTTGAAGTCAAAATTACCGTTACCTAACTCTGGAACTTGATTAAACCAGGAAAAAACTGTGTGGGTTGACTCCCTTATCAAAAAGGGAACTAAGAATGACACTGTAATCAACACAATTATAACTATTACTCTGTGATAGGAAGTTAAGTGAACCTGTTGATGGAAAAATAGTTATCCCTTAGATTCTTGCAACAGAGATATATAAAAACTTATTCTTCCCAACTCCCTAGAAACACAGATGAACAAATTCCAGATTCTGGAATCAGGAGGAAGACTCAGGCTGGGTTTGAAGGTGAGTGATGGGTGTTAGGAAAGCGTCTGGCTGAGCAGCAGGTAGAAAGGAAGTTCTCTGCGAGCTGTTTTATGAACTCCTGTGCCCACTGGAAAGTGGCAGTGGTAGCAGCAGTCAGGTCAGAGGACTGCAGAGAGAAAAGGATGCCAAAACACACCCCCTTCCTTTCCAGTTTTTGCTTTCCAATTAATTACCAAAACCCTCCTTCTGTCACATTGGAGGGAGGTATGTATGAGCAGATGGAGAAGCTGGTGAGTTGTTTGTATCTATATTCTTATCTGCTGTAATGTTTTATATTAACTAATTTTGATCAATGGAAAGCTATATAAAGTATAAAGCAGAAAAATAGATCTAGATATAAATAAAATGACACATATATAGATATTTAGCCCTTTTCTGTTTGTGATACACATTTTGTGGAATCTAATTTTTCAGGTCTTTAATATAAAATCAGGGATAATTCTTTGAATACTTACTCTAAGCTTTTCTGTTCCTGTTCTTTAAAAAAATCCCACATATATTTTTGCTACATGTTTATATACAGTCTTTTTGTTAGCACTAGAACACAAGCTCTCTGAAGTCAGAAATCATTTCTGCTAACTGAACAAATTATGTAGTAGATGTTCTTTTTTTTGGGGGGGGGGCATCACTGCTCTCGGTGGTAGGAGTAGTAGTGGGAGTAGGTAGTAGATGTTCTTAAGGCATTGACTGAATATTTGATGAACACACACATAGAAGTTAAATAAATATTCAACTGGTATACTGGTATTGGTTGTCATGGAGTAACAGGTAAAACAGAAGTCTAATAAAATTTGAGAAGTAGGCCATAACATGATATGGAAAAAGGACATGGAGAAAAAGGTTAATGGTGACTGACACTTGTGCATGGCTGATTAGGAAATAAGGCTTGAAAAAAGAGAGAGGAGAATATAAAATGTATATTCCTTCTATTATCTAAGAGATTCAGAAAGAGTTTACTACTATTAGGAAACACACCAAGACCAAAGATTATACAAAGTAGCTCCTACAACCTTGATGTTAGGATTTGTCCTTTTAACATTTTAAGTCACTAGCAGATCATTTTGCTGTTATGAGCAGTATACATTTGCAGCTGTACCACTAAAAATTACATAATTTATATAATATAGGTAAAGAATGAGATGATTAAGCATGAAGAAAGACAAGGAACCTGAAGAGAGATAATAAAATGTATGGAGCAATGAGAAATGCCTTTATTTTGGAGATGAGAATAGAATTCAAGTTGCTTGAGAATAACAGAGAAAATGAAAGGTCGAGGATCCAGATATATGAATTTGATTAAGTTTTTTCTTAAGAATGAAGCCATAGATACTATAAAATACTGGAGATTGTTTAATGAGAAAACCAGTCAGCCAAGGAATTAAAAATTAGAAGGATTTTATGATTCTTTGAGATAAGAGTTTTAGTAATGAAGAATGAAAAGTCATATTGTCTAGAGATATCATATAAAGGTTTCAAATCCCCAGGTGCAAATGGACTGGAGATCTACTTCCATAGTGCTAACAGTTCTACTAGGAAATGCATGGGTTGACATTAGTTGAGATAAAATTTCATGACAGCTAGTTACAGCATTCTATGAACCAAGTGGTAAAATACTGAATACAGTGAATGTAAATTTTAATTTTTGTAGAAGTTAGATGTATTGTGACTTTAAGCAGCAGAAAGGTCAATGAGAATTCTTATAACCGGATGTATGTGACCTGGGCAAGATGAGACAGGACTCATAAATCTGGTGATCCACCATTGCTTATGTACAACATGGAGTTTGTACATAACAACATTCGCGTAATTATAAAAAGTATTCAAAAATTTTCCCTGCCGTTGAATTCAGAGCGTATTTGATTACTTTTATTTTGAAGTCTGTTTTTTCTCATATTAAGTAGTGTATAGTCGGGAAAGTTATATAGATACTCTGAAATAAGCATGGAGAAGGAGAGACTGACTACAGGTTTGACTCCCCCAGGATATGCAGAGAATTCATTTGGGAAGAGAGAGCGAGCATGGGTGGGGAAATGATTTTGATAATGACGCATGTCTAAACCCTCCAAAAGGAGGAAAGCAGAGTAGTATTATTGGTAAAATGAGTCCAAGACCCAGGGAAACATTCAGGTTAGTTAAAGCGGCATGAGGATGGCCTGACTCCTGCCACTTCGACTCTCAGGTTTTCATGGGGTGCAGTCTGGGCAACATTTGCTTCAGCGTGAAAGCTGTGGCAGCTGTCACACGATGCTCTTTCTTGATGGGAGAAGGAAGCAGCTGACTTCCAGGGCTGAAAACAAGGTCACTGGCTTCTCTGGCTTCTCTGCTATTTAATTTATGGAACCCCAGGGGCATAGTATTTACACTTCGGGTTGCTAATCTCAAGGTCAGAATTTCAAAACCACCAACACCTCCTAGGGAGAAAGAGGAGTCTTTCCATACCTTTACAGATTCACAGCCTTAGAAGCCCACAGAGGTCAGCCCTGTCCTATCCGACTGCTATGCGTGCGGCTACTTGATTTTGTTTTGGACTATTTGCCTTAAACTGCAGTGCCTGGTTATCTTAAGGTTCTCTGTAAATTACAAAATTCTCCCCTGACAAAAAAAAAACTGAATTATTCAGAGATTTGTGACAAGGCAAGTGTACTTAGCTATGGATTGAAAACATAATTATCAAGTTGACATAAACTCCATAAACAGTGGCAGCACATTTGGCGTTGCCTACCTGAGCACGCCCCCACAGCAATATATGTCCAAGAACATATATATTTTTAAGTTATAATACCTGCCCCATTTGTAGCCACAATTGATCCACTGACCTGATGTGAAGCCCGATGAGTACTGTATTCCTATGTGATCTATTATAAGCATTTCATTTCAAAAATAAGGGCGGAGAGCTGTAATACAAAACACTTGAAAGATATTGAAATTCAGGCTGTGAATTTCCATAGAGACTGCAAAAGAAAACAGAGAGAAAGAAGCTGTGAGGTCACTGATTGTAGAGACGCACAAAGTGGCTGTGGCGAGCAGGGCTATCAAGGACTGGGAAGGTTTGCATGCTTCCTCGGTCTAACTGTTAGATGACTTGAGTGGGGACTCATAGACTTTGTGAATTCAACATTTGAGTAACACTATATTTTATTAAAAGAAAAAAAAAAAAACAAACGCTTTTGCTCCAGGATGCATTTTCTTTTCAAGGTGAGGGCTTTCCTTGAAATGGCCAACCCCATTTTTCTCTAGGAAAAACATAAAATCATTTGAGTGCACCTCATTTCATGTGGCTACTGCCAGGTGTGATTTTACAAGCTTGGCACACACACTCACAAGGAGCAGGTTTGGGTTAGCACCCAATTGCAAAGGGAGTAATTGGCACGCTTGCTCCTCACACACCTCTGCTAACCACTCTCACCCTAATCCCACTGCCACCACGGGGTTCCTGCGTAGCTGTGGATGGCTCTGACTCTGATGAAAGCAAAAGTTGCTAACAGATATGAGTGAACAGGTTTGTATAAAAGCATGCCTGTGAGCCAGCTGGCCTTGTGTTTGTTCACTGCAACAGGGTCAGGGACCTTGTATGGTCTTAATAAATAGAATCAACTGACTTCATATGTGTTTTGGCACTAATCTGTGGCCTATGGCATCATTTCCTGGGGTTTAGTACAATATTAATAAAAAGAGCTATTCTAGATTAGGCACAGATCAATGCTTTATTATTAAAGCAGTTTCAATATTTGCTTAAAAAGAAAATGCAAAAGGATTGCTATTGTTTACAGCACCCTTGTAAAAGCATGTTCTACCAAGTTAAGATATACTTTAGTTTTCAGTTCCTTTTTAGTTTATGGTTTGTGCTCAAAAATATGTTTTGTTTTGTTTCTAGAAAAATGAAATTGAGTAGAATACATGTCTCCTGTAAATCTAGGCTTATCCTTTGGCTTTTAAACACACCCAATTCATTACATTTGCTTATGCAGCCACTCTTACTCTGTTGTGACAACACATTGGACTCTGATTTAAATTAACGAAAATTATGATCAATGAAAATTGTTTTTATTTCTCTTTTTCCTTATTTTCACAAGCCAATGCCCACCAGGCAATCAGGAAATAAATGAGACACTGAGGATTTGTTCTGTTTTTTTTTTCCAGGAAAAATATGTATAGTATTCATATTATCATCAAAATAAATATGAAGACTATTAAAGTTGATATAGTATTTCACTTTATGACTTTTAATGAATACATATGTCTGATCATATTCTCCATTCTGTATCATTTATGCTTGAGAAAAGATGCTAAATACTGAAATATGAAATACTGATTAATTACATAATATGATATCGACAAAGGGAACCTGTGTTAGTCTGGGTAGACTAGAGAAACAAATTCATAGACACGCATGTGGATAAAAGTGTAAGTTTTTTATACAAAAGGAATGAAACATTGAGAAAGCATTCCAACCCAGTCCAGTTCAAAGTCATAAACCCAGTATTAGTCCATATGGTCGATAGTAGTCTATAAAGTCTCCTTCTGACTCATGAAAGCACAGGTCAGTGGGTGCAGAAAACCAGCGCTGGCAGGGTGGGTCTCCCCATGGCTCCTCGCCTCCAGGGCTCAGGGTCCATTAATAGCATCCAGTGGTGGTAGAAGCAACTCAGCACTGGGAGAGCTCTCCATGTAGTTTCTCCAGTTTCAGAGGTCTGGCTCCATCAGAGTAAGGGAGTGTGGCTTCTCCTCTGGCTCCTTCAGCTCCTTGGACATTGCCATCTTGTCTTGTTCATAATTAATCATCTCTGAGACTAACTCCCAGCAACTGGGGAAATCTCTATGAGGGAAAAATCACAAGATTTCCTAGAAGTCTCAGGAGAAAGTCAAGCCCACATGGAGGCCTCATTGGTTATTCAATGGTTATCTCCAGATTAGTTGTCTAGACTCCACCCTTACATCTCAATCATGAAATTGACATAAGCACATGACCACCACAGAAACTGAGATGATTTTTTTCCTCTTCAAAATTTCAACATCAATTCAGTAACTTTTTAGTCCCAAACATATACAATAAATTTACTTAACATGCGTAAGATATCTTACATTGTCCAAATAATAATACATTGATATGGGGACACCCAGGCTTATTACAGCACTATTTACAGAGTCATTTTGTGTTAGATCAACTCAATGGCAGTGAGTCATCTATTACAGTAAAAAGATAGAAATACCTAAGGAGACTGTCTGTGGGAGAAAGGATAAATATACTCTAGTACATACATATAGCAGCATGCCATGCGTTTCTAAAAAAAATATAATTAAACTGTCAAATATCTCATAACATGAACAAATAAAGAAACACATGTCATAACATCACTAAAGTAAAAAGAACAAAACAAAACCCACTGACATTCACCCCACACAAAGTTGACTTTGAAGATGATCATGAGGCTGAGGGAAAAGGGGCTGGGGCGACAGAGAGTTAGGGCCCCTTGCTGTTGGATGGTGAGGACAGTGAGACTGACAGGACTATCTTTGTTCTGATGTGTTAGACTGGGTCCCTGTGTTCTGTTTGGTTTTCCATGGGTGTCTTAAACTCCAAAAATAAAGGAAAGAGAAAAAGTGGTTTTTAAAATATAAGTACTCCTCAGGATTTTATAGCGACCCTAGGTAAAATCTATGGGACCAGTGGTTCCACGGGGTCATGGGAGAGGAGTGAGCTAGGTGGGGGAGAGGAGAGTCAACAAACATAGAGATCAGGGAATGACGAGAGATTTAAAATTGATAATGACGGGGGCGAAAAACACTGGCTGGGGTTGGTCAGGATCAATGTATCCAAGAGGGAATACTAAAAGTCAAATGGAGGATGAACATGATAGTGGGATAGGGTGAAGATCAAAGGAAATATAGGAAATAGGAGAAAAAAACTAATATAGTGCATAGCTACAGTCATATATATATGTAAATGTATTAATTATAATGAAAGAGATGGAGGACAGCATACATATACTTATATAATGAGCATTAAGAGAGCAGACAGATTGGACCTCTACTCATGGCCTCCCTCAATACAACAACGCATTGTTCTGCTGATCTTGCACTCGTTGACACTCACCTTCCCTATGAAACATTGAAGACAAAATGGGTACAGAAGCAAAGATGGGGAAGGGAACAGAGGGTTCCTGGCTATCACAAGTTATAGTGTCTGGGGTCTTAAAGGTTTGCAGTCAAAAATGCAGCCATGTAGCAAGGAAACAAGTAAGCCCATGTGGAAGAAGCACACCAACATGTGTGATCATGAGATTCTGGCAGAACCAGGTATCAGGTATCAAAGCATTCCAAGCAATCAACTCTCTCGATGTGAAAGAGGGGGTTTTGAGTAGAGACACAAAGCCTATCCTTAGATACTTGCATATCCCTCCACAAAAGTGGGATAAGGAAGGAACGATTCAACCAAGGTTCAGTATGCCACCAGGAAATCACATCTCATTCCTCTAGGTCCTGAATACTTCCGCCCCTGTTACTGTGACCCTGTTCTATCTTACAAATCTGGCTAGACTGGAGAATATACATAGCTACAGATAAGAGTTCTCGACACATGGAATTCAGGAAAGATTAAATTCCTGAGGAGCAGTAATGGGAGTAGCAATATCATAAGGATAGGGTACGGTCAGGGACCTGGAAGGGTGATTGAGGGATAACCTATCACAAGATTTGATTTTTAGCCCTCTCCCCAAAGGGGACTGATAACAGAAATGTGAGTGAAGACAGACAATGGATAATGCGAAATAGGAAATAATAATAAAATATATAATTGATCAAGGATTCACGAGAGTGGGAGGGTAGTTATGGGAAAAAGAGGAGTTTTTATCATAGGCTTAAGGAGAAAATGGTTTGGAAATGATGATGGTAATATATGTACAAATATACTTGCTATAATTGAAGTATGGAATGTTACAAAAATTGAAAGAACCCCCGATAAAGTGATTTACATAAATAAAATAAGTAAATAAATGACTAAGTAAACATAAGGAAGACAAAATCCAGTATATCGAAGTACAATTTGATAAATTATGCTATACTTCAGTGAAACAGACTTTACTATACTTTCACTGCTTCTCCTCCCATTGAAAGATAGAGCTCATTTTCTCTGCACTTGGATTTTGGTTATCCCTGTGACAAGTTTGAGGAATATTAATCTAATTTTATTATTCATATCTACCTTCTGATGCTGGGATTCGTGTCTGAAAAAAAAATCAAAAGAAAAGATTTACCATTGTGAAAACTATCAGGCAGAACTAACTCAATGGCAGCAAGTTTGGTTTTTGAATTTACCCCCCAAAGAAGAGATGTGTTACATACTTTTAAATCTATTTGACACTTAAACTGGAACTGGCTAGAGAGGCCAAACTTAAGGAACAATGTCGAAATGCCTGTTGCTATCACCATTGTTCATTGCTCCCTTATGAGAAGCTCAATTGGACAACAGACTTGGGAGTTGCTGCAGAAGTATGTTTAACCAATGCAGAGTGAGAAATTAGGAGACATGCTCAAGCCTTGGTTTATGAGGCTGTGACGACTCATACTTTGGAGTGACTCACACTGGCTTTATCCTGTCTTTCGAACTTGGGGGAAATTTGAAATTAAGCCAAAAAGGAACAACTGTGTATTTATTGATTTTTTTTTCCTGGAAGCCTACAAAGTTGTCAAACAAGTCTACCTTCTGGACCCCTCCAGAAATTATGTTCTGTACTTTACAGAATTGAGAAAGAAGGATTTGGAGATATGGATCAGAGTGCAAAATAATCAAAATTAAAATCAAAGTCAGTCATTAGAAGTAATCAAGATCTTCTTGAGTACAGTAAATAACTACTGCTACTAAGGTTTCAATTTATATTTTATGCTGGGTTATTGGATACAGTCTAGAAAATTTTGACACATAGAGACTATAAGTAACAGAGAATGAAACGCTGTTCACTAATGTGCCATCCCATAATTGTTATTAGGTTTGAATCTGTTTGAAGATCTATATTGAAGTATAGTACTGGCTTTGATAAAATAATGTCCATATGCCTATAAGGAAATCCAGTTATTTAAACTATTATTCAAACTTGTGCACCAAAACTACTGATGAAATTGAAGAATTCTGTCAACTTCTTAGTCTGACATTGATCAAACATGAAATGGAGATAGAGTGATAATTGTTGGCAATTGTATTGCAAAAATTGGAAACAAATGGAAGCCATCATTAGCATCAATAAGGCATTCATGAGAGAAACAAAGGTGACAATTACACGATGGAATTTTGCAAGACCAAGAACTTCTTAATTGCCAACATCTTTTTTCAACAATAGTAGTGGTGACTTTACATAGGATCTAACCAGATAGAGCAAAGAGGAATCACATTGACTGTATCTGTGGAAATATAGAAGAGCTCAATATCGTAAGTCAAAACAAGGCAGATTCAACTCTGAAACAGACTTAATATTAATCAGGTTGAAATTAAGGAAAATTAAATCAAAAATTGATAGACAAAAATGATTTTGAGTATATTGTACCTGTATTTGGATATCAGCTAAAGAAAAACATTTCAGAATTTAACAATGATCAGAGAAGATTGCATTAGCTGTAGAATAACATCCAGAGCATATACTTGCAGAAAACATGCATTTATTTAAAAAGACATAAAAGAAATGACTAAATGGGTATGAGAAGAGCCTTGAAAGATCACTTTTCTCATGCAGCTAAAGAAAATGGATTAAATTAATTAAAGACAAATAAAAATTGTAAGTTGCAGATCAAGAAGACAAATATTATAAGAAATTTGCAAAGATCTAGAGTTATAGAGACAAAAATGGTGAACACGCTCAGGTTATTTCAAGCTGAATAAAACTTCAAACCATGAATTACAATACTGAGGCACACTATTGAGTAATACAGAAAATATCAAAAGAAAATGGAAGTACTAGTGTGGCAGTTATATAATCATTTATCAATTTGAAGGTTAAGAATGTAGAAATGGAGTTGAGTCTGTCAATCAGATCATAATCCATGATGCCTCTGTGTGGCCATGGCCTTCTCCTGAGAATTCTGAGAAATCTGGTGGCATCTTCCTCCTTAGTGGCAGAAGACACCTCTCTCTCTCTGCTGACTTCCCTGGGAGACATAGCAGCTGACAATACACTAGTGACCTGAGCCGGACAAGCCATATCGTTGCAATCAGACCTTTGAAGCCAGAGAAGTGACAGAGATACCTCTGCCAGAGCTGAGATGCTGACAATATCACTAGATCCAAAGAACTTCTACCCACTGGCTTTGACTTCATTGCATGTATTTCATGAGTCTGAAGAAGACTGTATAGATTGGCATCAGAAATATGGGCTAATATCTGACTTGTGGCCTTGGACTGGATGGGTTGGGATGTGTTCTTTAATGTACAGCTACTCTTTATATAAAACGCTCTCTTTTGTACTTATTATGCATGCTTATTAATTTGTTTCTCTAGTCTACCCAGACTAACACACACTAGAGAGCCACAGTACAAAAAAAAATGGCTTTCAACTATTTCAAAGGGTAATATGAACCAATTGATGTCATTGAAAGATGAAGTCTATGCTGCACTGAAGTAATTAGTGAAAAGTGAAACTCTGGGAATTTACCAACTGAAGTGTTTTAACAAATTGTTGTAACATTGGAAATGTTCTTGCATTCATGTCAGGAATACTTGGAAGATAGTTACTTGGCCAACTAATTGGTTGGGATTAATATTTGTGACCACTCTAAAACAGGCAACACCACTGAATGTGGAAATGATCAACCAAGATCCTAATGTACCCTAAAAGTAAAGTTTTGTTGAAGATAACACAGAAATGGAAGCAGCACCACATGGCAGGAAGAAGGAATATCATTACTAAAGTCAGATGGATCTAGGTTGAAAGCAGAAAATGTCTGTGTTCTTTTGACTATGCAAATACATGCAACTGTGTTAATCAGAGCCCATTATGGATAATGCTGTAAAAATTGGAATTTCAGAACATTAACTTGTGCTCATGGAAATTCTGTAGGCCAAAAGGTAGATATTCAAACAGAACAGAAGAAAGCTGCATGGATTAAAAGGAGGAAATGTATGTGTCAAGTCATTGTCCTTCCAACATATTTATTCAATCTGCAGGCTAAGCATATAATCACAGAAACTGCACACCATGATTAAAAATGTTATATCGGATCAGAATAAAACCACCATTCTAGCTTAAAGCAATGACAATGTGAAAGCCTTGTCTTCAGTATGCATTGCAACATAATGTAATGGAACCTCTGAGGGTAGGGTCTTTCAGATGTCTCCAAGGGAACAAACCTGTGGCTTGGTTCACAACTTCTACTAAGGTGGATTCTTATCCTCCTCCCATACTGTCCATTAGTTTGTTCAGAATACTCTCCAAAATGGCACTTTATAGGCTGATAGAACCCAGAATTATCATACATCACATAAGCATAAATATTTCACATAATATATCACAGATATCAAATTTAATGTATCACAAGGAATTATGGCTAGAAGATAATATTAATTGACTGTGACTCAGGCAGCGCTTGAAATACTTGGGCATAGAAATTTCATTTGACCCAGTAATCCTTTTCCTAAGCATGTAATCTAAAGAAGTATAAGTCATATCACAAACATCTATGTTCATTGAAATATTGTTCATAATAGCAATAAGTGGAAAGAACGTGACTATCTATTAGTAGAAGAATGAATAAACTCTGGTATGTACATACAATGGAATACTTTGTATCAGTAAACAACAATGACAGAAACATAAAGTCTCTCATGGCATGACTAGAGCTAGAAAATGTTACGCTGAGTGAAATCAATCCAACACAAAGAACAGGTTATATGACATCACTGTTAGAAAGAGAGGGGGAAAAAGGATAAAAGCTTTTAAGCCAAAGGGAACAGATGCTACTAAGAGAGATAGGACATAGCAAGGAAGATAAAACAATAGGCAAGAAGTTTATAATTATTTTGGGTGCTGGGATTTCCAAGAGTGATCTCAATAGTTGTTTGCCAAGTATACAGAATAATTATGGGAGCTTATTATGAAAATGTTTTAAGAAAATTGAAAATTTTATGGGTCAGAAATAGGACAGAAAAAAACAGACTGAAGGTTCATTTGTTTGTTTTTCCATTTTGACAATGCACCTGCTCATTTTTCAACGGTAGCAAAGGCTGTATTATAAGAACTTAATGAGGAAACCATACTCCAACATACAGTCCCTTCCCCTTTTTTTGCTATGTTTGGTCTTCATTGTCTTCATAAAACTCAAAGAAAATTTAAAAGGAATAGAAGTTGAGTACTTTAAACAAACTATCATTTTGATGTAATAAAAATCAAGAGCACTGAATTCTTCAGAGGAAAGTTAGAGAAAAGGAAATACTTCTTTCAGAAGATTACAGCTCAACATAAAGGAAATGTCAAGAACAACAGCTTCACATTTTGATGTTGTTTAATAAAGACTCTTGTGATTTTGCAGTACACTCTCATATGTTCATGAATCTTGTGACAGTGGTAAAAAGACTGAAATCAAACACTAAATCCCTTTCATGTTGCCTGGAGATTAAGTGAGAAATAAAATTCCTTTGCCCATGGCATTGGGAATGAATAATATTAACAGTGACTAATATTGTAAATGGATTTTAGAACAAGTGTACAAGCACACACATATGCATAAATCTCTCAGTACAAGGAAACGAATGTATACTTTTATTAATACAATATTATAATGAAATGATAAATGTACATTTACTGAATTCTTATTTTGACTGAAAATAACTGGCAGTTAAAGAAACATAAAGTCACTCATGGCATGGCTGGAGCTAGAAAATGTTACACTGATTGAAATCAGTCCAACACAAAGGACAAGTTATATGACATCACTGTTAGAAAGAGAGAGAATAAAAGGATAAAAGCTTTTAAATGATAAATGTACATTTATTGAATTTTTATTTTAAGTAAAAATAACTGGCAGTTACATAATCTGGTGTCAGTTTGGGGTGTAGGAGTGTAGGGGTGGGGTCTAGCCTGTCAATCTGGATATAGCTACTGAGGTCGCTGAGTGGGCGTGGCCTCCTGAGAATTCAGGGAAATGTGGTATTTTCTCATTGGAGGTGGAAGGTAGACACCCCTTTTTGCTCACTTTCTGTAAGATATGCCTGAGGGGAAGCTGCATGACCTACTCTGATGCAGTCCTGGGACCAGGAGGACTGAGATGCTGCAATCTCCACTGAATTTGCACCTACTCGGCTGTGAGCTTCCTGCATTCAGTGTCACTGTATGGGTTTCGTGAGTCTGAAGAGGACTTCATAAATTGGTCTAGGACTTATGGCCTAATCTCAGACTTACGGGCTTGGACTGGACTGGGTTGGGATATTTTCTTAAAGTACCCTTACCCTTTATGTAAAACTTCTTTTATGCATATGAATTTCTATGGATTTGTTTCTCTAGTCTACCCAGATTAACCCAATAACCCTCTTGGACTGAATTCAATAGTGTTTAAAAGGTCTACAAATAGTAATGTAATGGCTGAAGGTAATACACAATATACAACAAAGAAGTCAAATTTCTCTACTCCTAGGAAGTTTATAAGTCATAGAAAGAGGAGATAAAATAGATGTTTCTACAATGCTCTCAAATAGTTTATAGTTCAATCCATCATACATTGTTGACTCAAAGCCATTAACTAACAGAAGGATACCTTGATAATGGTAATTGGGTGATTATTTAAAGAATCATGAACTTCATACCAACAATTTAATAAACATTTACCACTAATTATTTAATTATTTGGCATTATCCCAATTGCTGAGGAAATAAATCTACAGAATATTATATCAGACTATCATTTACATTGTGTTGATAAACTCCCCTGATTAAAGTGACAAGACATCCTGCTTTTGGCGGAACAGTCCCTATTTCAAACAATTTTTCCCACCTCCCATGACGTTTTAAAAAATGATCTTTGGGAAGAATGGTCGAGAAACTTGAGAACGGCAGGAGAGTATACCTCAAAGGGAATATTCCCCCTCTACGTCATCCCTCGTCAATGGTGTCCCACTTTGCCAATGTTAAAATCTGGTCACTTTACCCTAAATGTATCCTTTATCCTCAGATAATATAGCACATATTAGCATAAGAAAAAGGGGAAAGTAGAGAAGAAATGTGGAAGGAAAGGGAGAAAGCACAATAAAATTGTTTTTTACAAAAGGTAAGAGGTAAAGGACAGAGTTATGTCTGGCAATACACTTTAGAAACACTTTAAAAACAAGTTGTTGACAATAATGTCAGAACACTTAATTCCTAAAATGTGTCTGTTTAATTAACTTGTCTTGATCGAGAATGTAAATGCAGAACTAACAGAAAATACATTCCTTTAATATAAACATATCACATATTCATTGAATTTGCTCTGTGCTTCTTGAACCAAAAGATAAATGTAATGTTGAAAGTGATGACAGGCTTAGTGGACAACTGTTATTTCTTTATACAAAGGCTGTCCCCTGTTGGGGTATCTTTCAAGATTTAAATATTTAAACTGTCAAGAATAGGAGGGAGGGATAATATTTACAAAGTAATAAAATAAACTGGAAAATATATATTTATTTCAAGTTTTGTATGTCTCATTTTTATTATTAATTGAGGATTATTACATTTATCATTATATAATTCAACAATGTATAGCAGAACTATACTATTGCTACCATTCCTAAACATTATTTTTTACTGAACTCCTTGTCATCATTTTCCTTTCACCCTCCCTTCACCAGTGTACCCTCTGTTCCCTGAAACTCTGTACCCTCTGTTCCAGTTGCTGCTCCATAGATACATCAGCCCTCAGTATCATAGACAGAAATACACATAATACAACTTTAAGAGTGTGACCTCTGATGACATAGAAATTCTGAGATAAACCCTAATATACATGAATAGGACAAACATGATGTTGAGACAAGAGGAAGATAAAAGGACACAGAGGGACAATCTAGGAATCAAAGCTATGGATAGAGCTATAAACATTGGTGTGTACATTTGTAAATCTATTAAGTCATAAATATTAAAATTCTGGAAGCTATTGTCTCTAAAATGTAGTACAGATTGCATACAATCTCCCTGGGATAAGGGAATGGGGGGGTGAGGGTAAAAGCCTAAGAGCCTTTTTCCATATATTCATATCTGTTTTTTATAAACAATTTAATTGTTTTCTCAGAACACAGCTAGTCTAGAATCCTTAGAGGTCTTCAGTGCACAGGGTGCTCCAGAGATGGGTAGACACTGATTTTCATGTTTCCTGACTCTACGCTCTTTGACAGCTCAGATGAATTCCTATTTTATCTAGCTGCTACCTAGGCAGTTAAATGTCTCTATCCTATTTCTGAACCCCTTATATCGCTATGAGGATCATGAAAACCAGGAAACTTTTCTTGCAGGACGTCAGAAATCCAAAAATAACTAAGGTCCTTAATTCTCAGATTCATTATACTATTACTCCTCATCAATGTACTGTGGAAGGTTGTTTCAACATCAATCTTATTCATACATGTCACTGCTATTTAAGAGAAACATATTGAACTCCTACATGATACTTTTTATCAAGTTCATCTTCTATGGAATCAACAGCTAGAACTCAGAACCCGCACAAAAAAGGAAGAAATGACTTTTTTCCCCCTGTCCCCTCAGTTTCTGTGAAAGATCTACTGCAGATTGGCCCTTTAATGACTTTCTATAGAAGTTTCACACTTCTTGCCTTTTAATGTAAGTCGATGGCCTTGCTTATAATATCAATTTAATAAGAAAAAGCAAACATACCTGTAAGTCACTTTAAGTTCCCAGCATTAATCTTTACCAACAGATTACTATCTTAGGTATTAGTGAACTAAAGTGGACTGCTATTGGTCAATTTAAAATGGACAAATAAATTATTTGTTATGGCTGGGTATGAAAAATTGAACAGGAATGCTGTCACACCCATCACTCAAAGTTTATCTTGAAATGCAATGCTGTCTTTAATAGGATAATACACATCAGAAAGGCCAATCAATATAACTATTATTTCAATTTACACACTAGCCACTGAACTCAATGATGAGGAAATTGCAGAATTATGCTTCTTCAGTCCAAAACAGATCAAATATTTAATCAAGATGAGTTGGCAATTGCTGGTGATTAGGAAGTGAGAGTTGGGAACAGAGGAAGTATCAGTGGTTGGAAAAATTGATCTTTGTGAAAGGAAAAAAAAACAGAACTAAAGATCGCTTGACATAATTTTGCAAGTTGCATACCTTCACTGCAAATATCTTTTGATAACTATACACATGGACCTAATGGGTAGAATTAACAGAAATCCAATTGAATGCATATTTTTAAAAATGACTATGAAAAGTTGTAATTTCATTTGGCAAAAAATGCTAGCAATAGAT
>PVJH01008180.1:0-87192 GCA_004026705.1 Nesogale talazaci | reverse complement strand
TGCAGCAAAAATAATAAATATGCTAGGAGAACACACTGTCATATGCATATTCTAAGTAGCACTCCTCGAATGGTTATAGATTACAAAAGTAATTTTACTGGAAATTTAAGATAGTTGCATTTAGAATTACAACATGAAAGATATATTTAAATGTTCTTTCTCTCTTCAGCATCTCTTTGTTTCAGTCTAACACGTAGGCGTAAATTATTGTTTTATGTTGACTCGGCTTTTCATGTTCCATTAGTTCATCAGCCACAGGAAAATAAGGACCACTTCTGTAACCCGATATAGCAAGACATCCATACACTGATTCAGCACTAAATTTTACTTTCTTCCCCAATCTTGTTTCCTTTTTAAAATAAAATTGACTTACTCACTGTGCCTAAAACTGTATATATAATTGCTTCATATAAATTCTCAACCTTTTAGCATACAAAAGGACTGTTCTTTTTGCTTTTTTAAAAACATTTTACTGAGAGCTCTTATATCAATCCATATGTAAGGTGTATCAGTCACATTTGTGCATATATTGATTGCCATCATCAGTTTCAAAACATTTTCTTTCTGCTTCAACCCTTGGTATCACCTCTTGTTTCCCTCCCCCCACCCCTACCTTCCCACATGTGAACTCTTGATAAAAAATTATGAATAATTGTTATTTTGCTATCTTACACAATCCACTGTCCCTCTTCACCCATGTTTCTGTTGTTCATCCCCACGGGATATGTGTGTGTGTGTGTGGAGGTGTCATACATTGATCATTGGGATCAATTCCCAGGTTCTCACCCTTATCCTCAACCTTTCCCCTACCCTCATGGTATTGCTGTGCTCATTACTGTTCTTGAGGTGTATATCTCTTCTGGATTCCATGTGCTGAGAGCTTTTCTTTGTACCAATGTACATACTCGAGCACAGCTGGATTTCATAGAACTGGGTCATGATAGAGGGGTTGGGTGAAAGGGAAGAAGTATCAAAGAACTAAAGGAATGCTGTGTGTTTTGTTGGTACTATAATGCACCCCCGTTGACTCATTCCTTCTTTGTGATCCTTCTGTGAGGGGCTGTCCAATTGTTTGCAGATGGGCTCTGGTCTCCATTCTGATGCTCCTTTTCCACATCGATATGACGTTTGTTTTGGATCTTCTGTTGCCAGCTACCTGATCCCTTCAAATCCATTTGATCACACAGGTGGGTGTGCTTATTCCTTGTGCACTTTGTTGCTTCCCTGATAGAAGACTGCTTATTTAATATCAAGCCTTTGAGATCTTAGACCTTATACCTTCTAATAACTGGATACCTTTCACCACTTATACTTATGCATCCATTTTGTTTGTGTCAGGCAAGTGAGCATCACAGAATGACAGTTTATTAGAAGAAAGAGTTCTTGTGTTGAGGGAGGCCTAGAGCAGAGGCTGAATACAAAAATCATTCTTATTTCTGTCTTTCACCTATTCAAATTATACAATTTGTTTAAACCATGTTCACCTGCTATCTCACCAATGCCATATACTAGATTTACTGCTAGCCACTCTTTTAATAATTGTCATTTCCTGCTACCTTTTATGATTATTTATGGTTGATATTTTAAAAATATAATTACTTTTCCTTCATTAAATTTACATGAAACTCTTTGTTTATTACATATTTTATGCCTTGTAGATTATAACCAGTAGACTATTTTGGTAATCATACAGTTTGAAAAATTTCATCTTTAAATATTTTTATTCTTAGATTTATTTTCAAAGTGTATATCTGTATCTTTATGAGGTGCTGATAGAGAGCATCTGTAAATTTTTACTAATTCTCTTAAATGTGGAAATGATTTCAATATTATGTAATTCTCTCTCTGCACCTATTGAAATGACCATATGTTCATCATATTTTCTATAATCTGTTATGTGGTTATTTTCATTATTAGTATATTAATATCAAACTGTTTGTATAAGTGTGAGATGAACATGACTAAAGTAAGTCTTTGTTATTAATTTTAATACTATTGATCATCTTAAAATGTTTACAAGAATATTCATAATTGGGGCTAAGCCATTGTATGCTCTTTCTCAGTATTGACCTTGTTTATTTATAATTGAATTATGGTTCTTTTTGTGTCCTAAGACTTCTCTTTTCTTTAGTGACTTCTGCCTAATAATATTTTAACTACTGCTTTTCTTTGTTATAGAATCTGTCTGGAATAGCTATGTTTAGAAAAGAAAAAAAATTTACCTCATACAGGGCAGTTTAAACCTTTCTATTGCCTTTAACTTTGTTTCTCTTTAGACATCAAATATAGATGTCAGGCTTTGATCTGAAGGTCAGAATTTAGAAACGAGCAGTCACTCTCAGGAGAAAGATGGTGCTTTCTGGTTCTGAGTACTTCAGTACTCTCCTGTCCTATAGGGTAGCTAAGAGTCATCTTGGATGAGATTTGTGTCTGTGGGACTGTGCTGTCTCTTGTCATTAGATTTCTTAATGTCTCTCAGCTTCTCTAGACATCAGAGGATTTACGACTTTGCTTAGCTTGTGAATGGATCATTGTATAAGATGTTCCTCATGTTCTTAGTGCTTCTTCTGTATTTATCCTTCTCCTTTAAGCACGTATCAAGAGGATTAGGCCTGAGGATAAACCTATCCTTGTGTGGATGTCTCAATAAACTCATATTTACCTGGACAGGGATCAAAATTTTAACATATTTTTTGAGACAACACAATTGAATCACATCTATGTCTCTTGTGTGTGGGGGGGAGGGTGGTGTTTTGTGGTTGGTGTCAACAAGTCGCAATGACCCATCAGACTCCATGAAATACAGAACTAAGCCTTGCTGGCTCCTCCTCCATCCATTCTGTGGAAAGCCGTTGTCGTAGCCACTTCATTTTCATCAATCCATCTCATTGAGGTTCTTCCTTTCTTGCTCTCTTTGTCCTTCTACTTTACCAAACACGATGTCCTTCCCTGAGGGTATGCTCAAAATATGTAAGTCAAGCCTCACCATTCTTGACATAAGGAGCACTCTGACCCTATTTCTTCCAAGACAGACTTCTTTGTGCTTCCAGCGGTCCTCTGTGCTTTCAATATGTGTAGATTACTTTTTTTTGAATCAAATTGCTCAGGTTGTGAATGTTATTGAAAGGTTTTATTATGACTTACAATTTTATGCATTGGCATCTGCACAATGGTAGTGAGTGAAGTTTTTTATATACCTTATGATTCTATTTTAGAGGAGTCCTGGTTGTCTATTGGGTTACGCATTGTTATGCTAACGACAAGGTCAGCAGTTCAAAACCAACAGCCACTCTTCAGGAGAAAGGTGAAATTTTCTACTGTGATAAAAATGTCCAGTCTTGGGCTGAGCCCCGGTGGCCTAGTGGTTGTGCACGGGACTGCGGACCACTGGGATGGAGGTTCAATTCCAGCTCCACGGAGCAGAGGCTGGGCCTCCTACTCCCACCATCTGAGGGCAGTGATGCCAAAAAAAAAAATATCCAGTCTTGGAAGCTCACAGAGAAATTCTTCTCAACCCCATGCGATAACTATGAGCTTAGATTGATGGCAGTGAGACTTGCTCTCTTTTTGTGATACATGTTTTAATGTATTGTTTAATACTTACTAACTACTCCAGGAGGAGAAATTACACTTGGTGTATTTTCAGTGTACTCTCCTACATATTTAAGATTGTACCTTTTATGCTTGCCAGGAGAATTAGCTCTTCTTTATCCAAAATGTTGAGTGAGATATATTCTCATCTAAAAAGTCTGTCAGCCATATCAGATACCAATAAATTAGATTTGATAATTTAATTTCTAATGGTTTCCAGTAACGATTTGGAGTCATGGTAATACTGTGTGTGTCAGAGTAGAACTCTACTTCATATGTGTTTCAATGGATGCATTTTTGAAAGTAGAGCAAGAACTCTTTCTTTCAAGGTACTTATTAGTAGACCTTAATTTCCAACTTTCAATAAGCAGACAAGTGTCAAATCATGTACAAAATCCCGGTGCTTCAAAGACGGTGGAAATTTCCTAATTTCTTATTATAGCTATACCATTTTAGTGTACATGATATAAACAAATGCAGATTAATATTTTTACCTCTAAATTATCTGAGTCCAAAAAAATAAGTATAATTTACAGGGGAAACTGCTAACTATAGATTTAATTCAAGTGATTTAAAGGGATTTATATATTGAATATATTTAGTTTAGTCCCATCCTTATATTTTGTCTAAGTCTTAGTGTCAGTTTTCTAAGAGCTCTGGTGGCAATGACCACACATTGGTTTGTCATTGGAAAGGTCAGCAGTTTGAAACTCCCAGGAGCACCACAGAAGAATGAAGAGGTGTTCTCACCCCCTGTAATCTTTAGTCTCATAGCCCAAAGGATGCAGTTCCATTCTGTCTTAGATAGCTGCTATGAATTAGAATGGATTTAAAATCTGACTTTGGTTTGCTTTTTGATTCAGTCTCTAAAATCTCAGAAGACAATGTTCTGGAATACCTGTGAATGCCTCTCAGATGTAATTTTCTGCATCACCCTTCACCCTACCCTCACAGGGTCAACATTACCATTACTCTTCCTGAAGGCTTAATCTGTCCTGGATTCTGTGTGCTGAAAGCTCTCATCTGTACCAGTGTGTGCACTTCAGTCTAGCCAGATTTTTAAGGTAGAATTAGGGTGGCGATAGTGGCAGGGTAGAGTGGGGTGGGAAGAAGAATTAAAGAATTAGAGGATGGTTGTGTCTATTGTTGGTGCTCTACTGCACCCTCACTAAAACAGCCATGTCTTGTGACCCTTCTGTGAAGGGATGTCCACTTGAAGGTATGCCCACTTGTCTAGAGAGGTGATTTGCATCTCCATTCTGACCCCCATTATTTTCAATGATATAATTGTTCACTTGGGGTCTTCTGATGCCTGATACCTGACCCTGTGGATGCCTCATGATCACATAGGCAAGTGTGTTTCTTTAATGCAGGTTTGGAACTTCCACATTAGATGGCCTCTTATTAAAATAAGGTTGGGGGCTGTGTCAAGCAGGGTTCTCTTAGAGAAATAAAAATCAGGACACTAGTAATTCCTTTTATATATTTATATATAGAGAAAAATATATAAGATAAGAAAGAAACAGTTAACTATAAAGCAGTACAGATTGCTCGATGCAACTCACTTCATGAGGCAACTAGAAGACTGGCAGTGCTTCAAGTCTTGAGGGCTGCTGAGTAGTCCTCTGTAGAACAATGTAGATTATCTGGTCACAGGCAGCAAACAGCAGAGCAAGGGGTGGTCTGTGGCAGTCATGTGCTTATGTTAATTTTATGATTGAAATGTAGGGGTGGAGTCTAGCCTGTTAATCTGGAGATAGCCATTGAGTAGCCAATGAGGCCTCTATGTGGGATGGCTTTCTCCTGAGACTTCTAGGAAATCTCGCGATATTTCCCTCGTGAAGATGAGAAGCTATCTTCCCATTGTTGGGAGTTAGTTTCAGAGACAATTAATCACGGACAAGACAAGCTGGCAGCGTTTGAGAAGCTGGAGGAGCTGGTGGAGAGCCCACACAACTTTGCCTTGATGAAGCCAGATCTCTGAAGCTGGGGCGGCCAGATGGAGACTTCTGCCAGCGGTGAGTTGCTTCTGCTGTGGATGAACCCTGAGCCCTGGAAGCTAAGTGCCCTGCCAGGACCGGGATTCTGCTCCCACTGACCTGTGACTTTGTAAGTCAGAAGAAGACTTTATAGACTGATTTAGGACATGTGGGTTAATATTGGACTTATGAATTTGGACTGGACTAGGCTGAGATGCTTTCTCCATGTCCCATTCCTTTTGTATATAAACCCTTTCCTTATATTGATATGCATGTCCTTGAATTTGTTCTTCTAGTCTACCCAGACTAACACAGGGGCTCTTGGGGAACACAGGACAGGAGAAGGAGGTAGGAGAAAGGGAGGGGTGAGCCAATAAATCCAGAGACAAGGGAACAAAAAGAGCTCTGAAATCGATGTCCAGCAGGGATTAGAATGCCTGTTGGGGTTTGATCAAGTGCAATGTAGCTGAGAGTAATTACTGAGAGCTGAATGAATGTGAACATGATAGTAGGAAAGAAGATGTGACGGGTAGATTTATTGTGGCTACCTGTAGACTAATTAGAGACACAAATGTCCTGGGTTAGTTTCTCTAGGGAACCCTGTCTTACACAGGAATAAAAGTAAAAAGAAATAGGAAAGAACTAAGAGGTAAGTTAAATTTATAGTGATGTAAATAGACATGGACTAATGTAAATATATTAATATATAGCAAGAAGGATATAGGTCTATGATGGGTACATTTATTGTGCCACCCTGGCCAATAGTACATGTAGGATCTATCAGGTTGCAGTTTGATGAGAGGGAGATGAGATAAATGGCTCGACAATGTCTGCTCCTCACACTGGTGATCAGTCTAACAGGCGGCTGCTTTATCTAGTTCTCTGCCTCAATTTGTGTGCTTTGCTATCTGTGGGACAGCCAACTCATGGATCATGTCATTAAAGCTTGATGTTCTTTCAAGACCAGCTTCACCATGGTGTTGCTGTGTATACCATATAAGCTCTTGGAGACAAAAGTCTTCATGAGTTGAAGGACTTCTAGTAAATGAACTGTTCAACTGAAGTGAGTTGAACTGAGCCCTTCTGTACTGCTGTGTGGACTAATCAGCTACTTTATTCCTCTGTGCTGCATAAATCTATTCATATCTATAGCTATCTATATATAATTATGTGTCCTGAGTTTGTTTCTCTAGAGTACCCTGCCTAAAACAAGGTCTATGTAAATATATTTGAATATTAAGTATCAAGGTAGCAGGCAGACATTGCATCTCTACTCAGTACCTGTCAATGAAAGAACACTTTGCTCTAATAGCCTAGAATTCTGTGATGCTCACCTTCCGAAGATGATTGATGAAGTCAAAGTGGGTACATAAGCAAATGTAGTGGAGAAAGCTGATGGTGCCCAGCTATTAAAAGATATTGCTTGTGGAATTTTTTCTTTTTCAGCCTTTTCCATTTTCTAATGTACTCTGAAGTTTAAATTGCCTAGACCCCTAGACTTGCTTTGCATTATTCGGCCTGCAGTATAAATTTACAGCTTCATGTGGTGAGAAGAATTTTCCTGAGTCAACCCACACTTGGGTTGGTGGGAGGAAAGCAGATCACACAATAATCCCTGCCCCAATAAATGTTACATAATCATGTGTTCTAATTGCTATACAAAAAAAATTAAAGGGGGTAAAATCCCACTGTTGATGTCAATTAATTTTAGAGCACTATAGCCCTTTATTAGCTCATATTTTGGGGGATTGATGGAAAGTGATATTGATATTCTTCAACTTATGCAGCCATCCTCTCTATGTTTTACAAGTCACTTCACCACTATCAACATACCTTCACTGGTGTTTACATATCTGAACCAGTGTTTTCAGTTGCTACTGTTCATTTTTTTTTCTATACAAATAAAAGAGCAAATTGCTCAAAACATATTATTTTTACTAATAAAGCAAAACTATTGCTTGATTCAAAGAGACATTGAAGACTAGTTTGGTTTATGCTTTATAGCTTGAAATTATCTTCCATCAGCTTCAGTGACACCAAAAAGTTTGGATTCCATTGAAATTTTAAAATTTTCTTATATTTATTTCTCTTTTTGATCAGGATTTTAAAAACAGAATCTTTAATCAAAACTTGGCAGAGTAATTTTAGGTAACATTTACCTCACCTGCTTTCACGCAAACAAGACAGTGATTTATGAAGGAAAACAGACACAAGTTCTATATTTTCTATTTTTATTATTGTATTCTTTCAATATGTTTGTTCAAGTTATTCTAGATTCCTTCTACAGATTGCATGTAGGCATGGGCGATAAGATTAGAAATTTTTGAAATTAGTGTAATACCAAAAATGAAAGTGAACATGTAAAAAAGGTTGATTATGTATAACCTTGAATTATAAGCCAAATAAGTTATAAAGAGAAAGATGAGTTCAGGATCACAACTCATGGCAAGAATTCTTGGGTTCTCTCACCTGTAGAGAAGTTGAGTCTGCTTGGCCCTTTTGACTGTCTAACAATAGGTCTAATTCATTATAATATTTCACTTCATCTTCTCAAGTTGCCCTTTATGGTTTTCAAATCAGCTGATATACTTAAGCCTTTTTTTCACATTCTTTAGATACCTTATACTGTAGAGCAAGTTTTATTCATTTCTCTTTTGCACCCTCCTCACCCCAAAGCCCCTAACCTTGTCTATGATCTCCTGCTTTCTTCATGAATATGCTTTTGTCATGTTACAATTTATCAGGACTTCTATCATAAATGTGCAATGCATCGAATGTACTCAGATGTTCTCTTAATTTAGATGAGATATATTTTAGGTTATATTTTAACTCTTATGAGTTTGTTTTCATTTTCTTCAGCTTTCAAGCATTATCATTAATATCAAGTGTAGCATAATTTTTACCCTTAATATAGTTGAAAAATGGTTGCAGCAGAACATAGAGACCTGGAAGCTATTTTATTTGGACTTTAAAGAGGACACGGAATAAAGTTTAGCATTTTTGACAGCAGATATAACTTACCTGAAAGTATAGACTGCCAGAAATATATTTACTTGTGCTTTAGGAATTATGTAGAGGTATTGGGTTGTGTGGCTCATAACTGACTATGGATCACATTGAGGAGATTTAGAATTGCAGACCAATTAATTTTCTTCATGTGGAAACTGCTCACGGAACAAAAGGCAATTATTTGAAGAGAACAAGGAAAGAATAAAAAGGAAAAAAAATGTGTGCCAGGCTTGTATTATTTTGTCATATTTAGTCAATCTGTATATTAAGCAAGTAATTTGACAAGTTGGACTATGTGAAGGAGAGTGTAATACCAGGGTTAAAAAAGGCTTTTTCACCTGCCGTTTGCAAAATATATAAGTGGCTTACTTTTAGTAAATAGGACTTGACACACTTGTTGGTAAGGACCAAGTTCAGGAACGATTAGTATGGATTGTAAATTTTTGCAAATGAATCAATAGAAACTATCGTGATAATGGGAAAAACAATTGAGAATGTCAATAATTCCATATTGCATGGGTATAAAATCAATTCTTATGGAGGAAGCAGAAAAGAAATAGAAAGATTTAATAAAGCAAGTATATAGCATAAGACATCTTTAAAATGTTCCTTAAGCCATGAACATTTCAATTACATTATATGCATGTGAAACCTGGTCAGAGATTAGGAAGAAAGCAGAAGAGTTGATGCATTTAAATTACGGTATTGCAAAGATTACTGAAAATACCACAGAGTACTTTAAGAACAAATATATCTGTCTTGAAAGAAATATATTTAGGAAACATCTAAATATACAGGTTTTCCTTTTAGTAGCAAAGAGGGCAGAATTTTGTTTCACACACTTTGAACATACTTTACGAAGAGACCAAGCCTTAGGGAAAGAAGCACAATGCTCGTTCCAGGAAAGATTCAATGAAGAAACAAAATTCCCTCAAGGAGATGAATTGAATAGAGGCTGCAACAATGGCCTGAAACATAATAACAGCTTTGATGATGGAAGCGGATTCGGCAGTGTTTCATTGTGCCGCCGTCCAGTTTCTACGAATGACAGCAGGCTCTGTGGCACCTCACAAGAATCATAACAACACACACATACAGACCCACATGCACTTTTAACTCCCTTTTTTTTCATGAACTTCCTGAGGCCTCCTGGTAAAAACATACATACATTCCTTTTATTTGTGATCCCTGCATATTCCTTTCCCCTCTTATCCAATGGAATTGAGGTGGTTTTGCTTTTGTTTTTTCCAAATGCGGGAAATTTAAGAGAACTCATATTTACTTTAGAGAAATAAGTAAGCGTAAATACCCACATGTATGCTTCAACCCCAATGTGTGCTGGCATCAGGATATCAAATGACTTCTTGCATAGGACAAATCTTTCCCCAAATATCTCTTTAAAAAGGCAAAGATATCGCATTTTAAGATTAATGTTCTATTGGCCCAAGAATTAGACTTTTTCACAATTACCTCTGAATTTCAAAGCTGAGCAATGAATAAGAGAGAGTGGAGAATTGATGACTTTAAATTTAATGTTCTTCATTGACAACCACATTGGGGGAGAATATTAAATATACCATGTACAGCCATAAGAGCAAACTATCTGAATTGGGACAAGTACAACCAGAAAAGTCCTTAGAAGCAAGGATGAAGAGACTTCCTTTTATGTACACAGGAGGGATCCATTTCTAAAAAAAATATTGCCACTTGGTGTAGGACCAGACAGTGTTTCTTTTTATTTTATATAAGGTCCTTATAAATAGGAATCAAATCACTGATGCTCAAAACACAACTCCATGAATGTGTGTATGTTGGGGAGGGGTGATGGGTGGTGATATATAAAGGGTTCAAAATGATCATAGAAAATTGGAATTAGGTTGAGCCCCAGTGGCGTCAGTGGTTGACTACGGGACTGCAGCCTGCAGGCTTGGTGATTCAAATCCAGGGGTGGCTGTCAGGAGCAGCACTGGGTAGCTCCCATGAACAGCAGAGGTCAATGATGGCCCCCCCAAAATAAAAACAGAAAAACAACAACAAAAAAAGAAAATTGGAGTTAAAAGTAATGAAATATTTTTCATAAATGGTTGATGCACCCTGGTATGAATGCATGTGTATTTGTGATAAACTTGGAAGACATAATATTTAATAATTTGGTTGCTCACTGAAGGTTGACATTTCTAAACTGTCAGCCACTATGGAAGAGCATTATGTGGCATAGATCATAATCAACTAAGTATGGATTGCACTGACAATGGAAATCCCAGAATATTTTATCGTGCACATGCACATTCAATGCATGTGCCAAGAGGCAGTCTTTTAAACAGAACATGGGGATGTTGCATGGTTTAAAATCAGGAAATGTGTTTAGAAACTGATTGTGGTAGCAATTGTATAATACTTCTTGATGTGATTCAACTATGGAATAAGATGTTATGTATATTAATTCCCAAGTAATAATAGCTTAAAATAAATATTAAAATAAATCAGGAAATATGCGCTTTGGAATTGTTTTATTTTACCACATTTTACCATATTCAGCTGTAATCCCACAAGCCGAACTCTACGAAGAGTAGCATGGCGTCAGGATGGGATGAAGGTTTATTAAGAATCTGATAGACAAGGCTTGCTCCGGTGGCACATATACTAAAATTGGAAAGGATCTGATAGACGGATGACAAAACCTCCCTTGTTGTTGCAATCAGAGTAGACAAAAATCCTTATAAATTGACCAATAGATAAATGAAGAGAGAATTGAAGTTGTCATTATTTCATTTGGTTAGATTCATGATCAAAGACTCATGGAAACAGCAGTCAAGAGTTCAGATGACACGTTCATTTCGGCAAATCTGCTGGACGTATTGAGGAGTAATGATGTCACTTTGAGGGCCAATATATCTTTCAATCATCTTTTAGGCATATGAAAGTTAGTCATTTAATAAGGAAGATTACAGAAGAATCGAAGCATTTTTTTTAAGGTCCTGATGAAGAAAACTGTATATTTGGCCACAAGTTGGCTGAAGAACAAATAAATCTGCCTTGGAAGTTCAACCAGAATACTCCAGACAAGACCTTGTATTACGTATGTTGGACATGTTATCCAGGGACACCAATTCCTGGGAAAATATATCATGCTTGCTAATGAAAATGGGCAGTGCAGAACATGTGAAATCACAGACGGACTGGCTCACTGGCTGCTGCAGTGAGTTCAAACATAAGAACAATTGAGAAGATGCTGCAGTGTTTCAGATTGATAGGGTTTTGTTCTACATCAGGTCCCTGTAACTCAAAGCAGTCTTGACAGCTCTTAGCAACAGCCACTCCTTGGCAAAAAGTTGTGAGAGTCGGCTGCTTTAAATATTAGACCCAAGAAAACCAATGCCATCAAGTGAATTCCAAGTCATAGTGACCTTTTATGGGGCTTGGCTATAAATCTTTATGGGAGAAAACAGTCTCATCTTTTTTTTTAAGGGAGCAGCTATTGAGTTTGAATTGCCTGCCTTGTGATCAGAAAACCAATGCTCATCTGACTAAGAGTTTAGGCTTGGAAACTTTATAGCACAGCTCTACTTTTCCTATATTGTTAAGTCAGAATCAGCTCAAAAGCAATGCTATATGTGCCACTATAGACATAGTTATATATGTTCTATATTTAATTACAAGTATAATTATATATGATATAGATACATGTATTTTATGATCACTTATGCAAATCTTATGTTTCGCCATATAATCTGGCATGAAGTGTTCATCCTCAAGGGAAATGGAATAGACAGGTGGCCTGGGAAACAGTCCCCACATCCCCCAAATTGATTGCTGGTCAATTCAAAGGCCATCAAATTTAGCAGTCTATCTGGCTACACTATCACTAAATGGAGTGATATGTTTTTTTTATGTTAAGTGACTACTAAATGAGTATCTTCTAAAATCCAAAGAAAAAGCAAAAAAAAAAAACAACTTCTAATTAATATTCTGACAAAGGGACATTAAATGAAAAATAGCTTTTGCACTGTGCTATAATAATGTTTTGTTACAAATTGCAAATTCTGCTTTTTAAAAGTAACTGAAAATAGCACAAACATCAAGAGTTAAATGAAGTAATGCCAAATCACATCAAGTTGTAAATACTATAATCATATGTGTAGAATATTTTGAAGTAATGTCTGCACACTTAATTTCAAATATTTCTCAGATATGCATGCTATAAAATATAACATCTGGGAAGCAAATATAGTATATCACTTGGGTAACTTGTGGGATTTATTTTCATTAATCATTTAATTTAAACAGAAACAGTAACTACAGATAAAACAATGTTCAAGACTGAATGTGGTTTCAACTGTCTCTTGCTTTTGCCTAACACTGAGTTCTTTCTTCTACATTGTTTTAACATAACTTATCCTAAAATCCAAGAATTTTCTGCTGATTTTGGCACAGAAACATGGGTTGTCAAGATGAAAGAGAATTCAAGTTTCATTAAAACCGGCATCCTAGTTGAAGATTAGCTATTACCTTTATATACATGCCAAGAGCAGCAGCTGTCTTTTAAAAGTCTCACAGGTTCATTTCATATATTCCAATTGATTGATATAAAGTGAGTGAGACAGAATAGAAAAAAGAGCAAGGAAGACACAGATGTTTTCATGTTATTTTTACTCTATTAGAGCTAATACATTTAATTTGTGTCATTATTCATAAATCAGTAAAGTGAAGTATGATATTTATTTTTATATAATGTTTCATAAATTCCCTCAGACCATACACAATGCATACATTTACTACAAATAAATCACATAGTCACACATTAGTCATATTCATTTTAAAGGCAAAAATACTTTACAATTTGCAGTTTTTATTATATAACAACTTCATTTACTTGATTATATGTGCAGATATTGATATAATAGCAGGCCACCCATATGATTTTAATTATATAAATATAAAAGAAAAAATACTACACAGTTAATTGCACCTGTGAGGTTATATCTTCATAATCCTATGTACCTCCTATCTTAATCACCATGGGAGTCTATTCACTACTTATTCAGATAGCCAATATTAATGACAGATGATAATTATTAATTAATCTCATATAGTATAACCACAGACAAAGTACTACAATGGAGTATAAGTGTCTTAAAGTACTATTAGGAGTGTAAAGGAGTCCATAAATTCTTGTCATTGATTTAAGAATTATAATTTTATTATCCCTGCTTCAAGGTACAGCACATGATGACTAGACTATATATACTGACATACAAGGATCATTGGTTTGTTAAAAGTGTCCGACACATGATTTCAACTTCTATGGAAGAATAGGATTTGAAAGACAGAGGTTATGATTTAATTCTAGTAGAGTATATTTGATCACTGCCAGTGAAAGTCAACAAGATTTTGAAGACTTCAAAGGTAGAAATTTTCTTGTTTGTAGAGGCGTGCATACACAAGACAGGAGTCTGCACCTTCAAGAGGCACATCATCACTTGATCCAATTACTCTCCTTCCAATGATAATCCACGGAAAACTAGGTAACGTGTTTCTAACTATGAAAATGCCATTTTTAGGATCTGATAACACTCAGTATTTAAAAAAATAATTACTAAAACATTTTATTGCTCATTACCCTTTAATCTAGTAATGTTTGACTTTTTAATTCCAAAGAGCAAGATTTAATTTTCCATAAAAGTTACTGCAAATGGCAATCTGTTGCCTTGAGAAGATGAAAATATGAGGCTTTAAGAAGATATTTGCAACATTTTTAACAAAATTGTGAGTTGAATAAATTTTGAAATTATTAAAAATAAAGTGACAAAATTTCCACCTCTCACAGGGTTTATCATAAGAACATCTGGTACTTTGAATGCAGATATTAAAATAAAAGGCATACGATTTTGCAAAATTATTCACATGTCTAATTGATCTTTATTAGTAGATTTTTTTTCTCAAATGAGCCATTATTGTTTTGCCTTCAATACACACATTTCATATAACCAAATCATTTCACATGCAATCAAAATATACTGAGAATGGTACTGTACATTTAAAAACAAAATTAAAAATATTACTACTATCATACAAATAAATCATTTGGAGACAAATAAAATTGTATCATAATCTTAAAAGGCAAATATATGAGCTAAAATATCCCCACTATCTTTATACTTCCTTGGGGATACATCTGTGTGTATGTCATAGAACTGTTACTTTGGAAAAAAAATGCTTAATGTGTGGTCATTAAGGCAGTAAGGTTATTCTGCACACATTCCGGTCTTCTTGACTAGTGGCAAGAATAAAGCAATGTTATATTTTGAGACTCATGAAGGACTGTTGGCCAATTATAACTTAGAATAAAATGCCTTAAAATTTTTAACTACCGGTCACAGATTTGTTGAGACAGATGGCAGAATAGGAAAGTAGATAACAAGACACAAAGACAGGTGGCAGAGACACTGTCCAAAAATTATGTTGAGGGTAAAAGTACTATCAGTCTTAGCTTTGGGATATCATTGGAATCCCCAAGACAGAAATATTTTTTCATTGCTTCATTGAAAAAAATGATAGAGGGCTGAGCCCCGGTGGTGTAGTGGTTGTGCGCAGGACTGCGACCCACTGGGATGGAGGTTCAATTCCAGCAGTGGGGCTGGGCCTTCTACTCCCACCACTGGAGAGCAGTGATGCCCCCCCCCCCAAAAAAAAGATGGATTCATATACGTGCAATAATTACCTGAAAGAACAGTGATTGAACTGCATTTTAGAAAATACACACACACACTATACACAAACACACACATATATATGTATATATATATATATATATATATATATATCTGCAAGGTATTTGTCCACTATCTAAAAGGACTATAGAATAATATGTTAACACTTCAATAGATACTAATAAATGTAAGCTTCCATAAAGTGTATTTTTGTGTTTTAGAAACAAGGACAGGGATTCACTTTCAAAGACCACTCTAAGACACTCCTTTCAAGGAAATATGTATTATTATTTTATTAAGAGCAGAGATATTATTAACCAAAATTACACATGCATTACACATTGCATTACCAGTGGTGGTATAATTTGACACAGAGAGGCAAGAATGCACTAAGTAAGAAATGTGTTTTTATATATATATATAAATAAATATAAATGTGTTTATATATAAATATATTATATATATATAAGTTTTGTAAGGAATTACTCTCATATCCATTTTCTAGGCTAAAGCCAATTAAATTGACCTTAAAAGAAGAAATGATATGAATTTCTCTTTAATTTTGAGAACTCATCATTTTAAGAAAAGTTTCAGGGATTTTTTTAAAAGTTTATTTATTTAGAAGGAAGTATTGTCTATATATAATGTATTGTAAGCATTGTCAATGTAGAGATTTTTAATGAATTTTAAATGGTATGCTGTTGTTGACATCAGATGGATGTTGGGTCAAAGTAGAGGATACCAGTAGGTTTTTATTTAGATTTTATTGACTATGTGAAATCACTTACTTGTATGGATCATAGCTCCCTTTGATAGCATTGAATTGAATTGGAATTCCAGAAAATATGATTTTCCTAATGTGGAAATATACAAGGGTTAAGAGACAGTTGTGAAAACAGAACCAGTAAATGTGGCAAAAGTTGTGTATAAGGGTTGTAGCCACTCACCATACTTATTCAATCTATATGCTGAAAAAATAATCAAAGAAGTTGGCTTCTATGAAGAAGAATTTGACATGAGGATTGTAGAAGGCTTATTAATAACCTGAGATATTTAAATGACACAACCTTGCTTGCTGACAGTGAGGAAGATTTGAAGCACTTACTATTGGACAGCAAGGATTATAGTTTTCATTATGGATTACAACTCAATGTTAAGAAATTAAAATCTGTACAACTTGATCAATGAGTAACACTTTGCTAAAAGAAGACAAGATTGAATTTGTCAATGATTTCATCCTGCTTGAACTTGCAATCAATGTACATAAAAGTAATAGTCAAGCAATTACATGATATTGCCTTAGGTAAATCTGCTGTATCAGACTGCTTTAAAGTGTTCAAGAGTAAGAATGCCATTTTAAAGGTGAAGACGCTCCTGATTAAGGTGATGATGGTGTTTCCAATCACCTCGTGTTCATGTGAAAATTGTATAGAGAATAGGGAAGGGTGGAGAGGAAAACCAGTGCATTAGAGTTATGGTGCTGGAGAAGGATATTAAAAGAAGTACTCTACTCTTAGAAGTAGAGTGAGAATACTTTTCTGAAGCAAGGGTAGCAGGACTTCTCTTATATTTTGGGCATTATTTTAAGAGAGGTCAGTTTCTTGAAAATGACATTATATTTGATAAAGTAAATGGTAGTGAAATAGAGAAAGACCCCCAAGGAGATGGATTGACATAGTGACTACAACAGTAATTGCAACCATAAAAGCAATTACTGAACATTTAAAATAATTTGTCTGCACTTAACAGCAATAACAGCAGCACCTTCTTTTGTTCCAGCTGCTGGCTCTTCATCTATGTGTAGACTTGACATGAACATAATTAAGTGCGCTAGGTGTAACGTTTATAATGCTATCCATAATTTGTTGGGATTCATACAAATGGATGTCTTGAAGATACCTCTAATCCCAAACACTCTTTTGGACAAAGTTTCTGTTTCTTATAATTTTCTGATGTATTCTGCCACAACCATTTTGAATTACCTTCAGAAAAAAAGATTACTTGTGTGTGATATTGTACTATGATTTCCTCATTTTCTTTCTCCATTTACTTTGCAACATGCATAGACATGCATCTTTTGCTTTCAGTAGACCAGATAGATGTATTCCTAATGTGATGGAAAAGATATGTGAGCATGTCCGGTCTTCTATCTCATACTTCCACTCCTTGTCTGTCAGTTTTTCACACTGTGTAGGCTTTGCATGTGATGCTGGAAGCTGTGCCTGTGGTATATCAAATATAAGAAGGGTCATCAAAAGTCAACATAACTGAAGGATAATCCATGCAACTGAATCATGGTGCTAAGAATATTGAAAGTACCATGGACTGTTAGAAGGACAACTTGATCTGTTTTGAAAGAAGTACAGGAAGAAAGCTCCCTAGAAGTAAGGACAATGAGACCAAGTCTTTTGACAAGGGACATCATCTTGGGAAAGTAGAGGAGTAGCCAAAGAAAGGAAGGCCCTCAACCAGAAGCACTGGCACAGTGACGGCAAGGAGAGGTTCAAACAAGAACAGTAGGTGTGAGGAAGAGGCGGGAGCGGGCAAGGCTCACTCTACTGCACATGGGGTTGCTGACTCAGAGCCAGCTTGATGGCAGGTTGCCACCACGTCTGTTTCTTGCTCACTTTGGGCACATCTTCACTGGGAGTCAGTCCATTTTGGGGTCCTTGTTGTAAACTGATGTTGTATTGCAACCTGCACGTCCTTCCTTAGTATTATTGGTACTTGATCATATGCTGTCTCCAGCATTGTGCAAATGTGGACTAATTGTTTGGATGCAGTGATTTTTCTATATTCTTTCTATAGTCTATAAGTAGATTATGCATATTAAAACATTTCTGGTGTACCATATTTAAAAATCACTAACTTTGACAAAATAAATTTAATTTATAGTACACTCATAGCATTTATCTTGATTAACTTTATCAAAATTTCAGTGGTATACCAATTACCTGCTTTAAATATTTTAAATTTTTTAGTCAAATCTTAAGGCAATTGCTAAGTTTAATAGTTGATTCTGGAAATACAGTGAGATGTGGGCCTCAGAAATGTTTATGTCAAAAACAAATGTACATATTCCTGGTTGATATTATTGCCCAGTTGGTTACCCTTTTAAACAATTTAGGCAACATATTAAAATTTTTTTCAAATTTGAAAAAATTTTGGCCAATAATACAATATGTCTCATAAAACAACTTTTTACAAAATGAGTCAATGTTAAGGTATTATTTTTATGTTTCTGTAATTAATTCTTGTTTCTTAATAATACAAATATATCAGTACATATGGGTACATGCTTCATTTCTTAGGACTTTCAAATGTTAATTGATAAAATTGATAAATATAAAATTATATTCTCAAATCACAGAGAAAAGATGACAAAATTCAAAAACAGCTCTTTAACCTGCTTCAGATTGTATTGGGATTTGTCAAGAAAGCATTTGTTTCTACATCATTTCTTGATCTGACATGAAAGCAGGTTTGACAGATGTGCTAGATAGACATATTTGAAATTGCCCACATCAAAGATTTTTTGTTCACAAGGGACAACATTTCAATACAATTTTATTTTGACTTCTTTGTTAAACAACATTCACTTACTAAATATTTGCTGAGTAAATGATTACCTGAAAACATGACTGATAAACCATACAATTATAAGTAGGGACAAAAATATGCTCAACAATATTTTGCTTTTGAAACAACATAGAATGAAGAGCACCATATGGTAGCTTCATGTGCTTTTCATGTAGTAAGATCTTGAGTGGTCAAGATATTTACTAAAATTTGGTTATCTTATAATTTTCCTTAAGTTATATAAAGAAATATATTTGCAGAAGGGAGTCGTGATTACATTTTACGGGGCATGATCATGTCAGTAGTGCATATCTCACTGCTCACTGTCATTGAGTACATTCCAATTTATAACCACTCTTCGGGACTGCTAGAGCTGCTCCAAAGACTTCTCAAAGCTGTAAGTCCTTACCAAAGAAAACAAATATATCTTTCTGAGGTCACGACTGCTTGGTTCAAACATCCAGAACAAAAGCAATTAGCGGGGAGTGCTTCAACCACTTTGCCATTAGGGCATCCCACAAAGTGTAGTGGTAAGAAAATACCAATATTAAATGATTAATGATCCCACCATTAGTGTGAAAAGGTAAGGAAATTTCCCTATCAATTCAAATCACAGGTTTTATCTTAAAATAATTTGCCAGGGACATGAAATGTGGAATGGGATTTTAAGATCAGTATTAACTCTTGAAAAATCATATGCACTTAAGGTTATGCTGCTGCTATGTTAGTTATTGGGTGCATGGACTAGAGTTATTTAAAAATTTGCCAAGCAAGTTGAGTCAATAAAAGAGATTCAATACAGGCTTTGAAGGAACAATGAATGTTGAGGCATATTGTTCTCTATTTAACTGAGAATCATACAGATAACTCTGAGAAACAGATTTGAATAATTTTGTGAATACTCAGAAAGACTATTTTTCTGGCATTCAAGAAATTAATGTGACTAACTGTAATAAAAGAACTATATTTTGAACTGGTAGAAAAAGGAAAACCTAAAGCAGACTGGTGTGTAGAAACATGCTTACATATTAAGACTTTTCACTAATAGAACAATTTATATTCAAACTACTCACTAATAGGCCAATTATTGTATATAATAAGTTATAGGCTAAGTGAAAGTGTTAATTTTTTATTATTTTTAATATAGTAATAGAGAAATAATATTTCCATCATATTTAGCTCAGGAAACCCAGCACAAGAAATAGATAAACATTCGGTTTCAAACTTTAATGTTGGGTCTAAACTATCATCACTGATTCAGTGAAATCACAATGAGAGCTCTCACCTTGCTTTCTCTGCATTTTGAATACTGTACAGCAAGCTTTTTCATGCCTCTCAAGCAAAAGCAATTTTAATCATTACTCTAATATCAATCTATTTTAAAATTTGGGCAATTCTCATAGTTTTGATAAACCAGATTGCCTCTTCCATTTTGAGCATTGCCATATATATTTTTCTATTTTTATCATGACTTAAAACTTTCAATACATTTATTGAAGTTGATACATGAAGAAGAGCTGATGTGAAACAACTGACCCTCGATGAGTTTCAGTCCTGCATTGGGTCAGAGCAGTCTGCTGTGGTTATGTGAAGAAGGGCGTTCATATTTGTTAAAACCACTCCTAATCTAGTTCCTAGTCATTTTTAGCAGGCACTTCGTCTCAAGCTACCTCTCCTTGTATTTACAAGCATCACCTAGGTTGACGTAAAGGAGGTTGCTTTGAAACAAAAATAGGTGTGCTTAAAAATCATACTACTTTTGGAATGAATCTTGAACAGAGTGAAGTTACAGATTAAGAAGTATCATCTCTTGATGTTAGTGTTTGACTTACCTATCAGCCTGTATTATTTCCAGAGATCCTCCACCTCTAGTTTCACCACAAGTTAGAACCTATTTGATAAGATGGTCATTTTGGTTTTCCCTATTACGTCCAATTAAAAGAAAGTCAATTTTATACATTAGGGTAAGCAAGATAGAATTGTTAAGTCTAGTGAAATCAGCTTGACATCTAACAGCACTGATTTAGACCAAAGGCAGATGATTCAAGATGAGGAGGTGACTTTCCATTCATATCTGGAAATATTTCTAGTTAAAATTTGAACCATAACTTGTCTCTCCAGGTTCCTAGAATCCTGCAGCTTTACTAGTAAGAGGTCCTGCCAAATCAGGAAGCAGAAAAACACCTTGCACTGCAGCACTTTTCATATCTATTATCTTTTTCTCCATATTTGAGACTAGTCAAGTTGTCAGCCACAACTGAAAACAGATTTTTCCCTTTATGGAATACTTTCTATGATCCTAAAAATAGCAAGTCTTTCTGCTTGCCAGTATGTAAGAAGACAGCTATGAATTTCTTTTAAAAACCCAGTGTAAAACTTAGTATTAAATGGACTTTGCCATAACTTTTGGGGGGAGACACCTAACAAAGCATCACTGACACCTAGGGTGGCCAATGTGGCCCCAAGTCTCTGAATATGTATTTCATAACTCAAAATAAAAAATTCTCAATATGAACTGAGACTGTGATTCATTCTTCTCATAGGCTTGTGCAAAGCAGTATAGCCAAATATTTTATCATTGTAGCCTGCACAATTGAGAGTAATGGAAATGCTATTGGATAAACGGACATTATATTAAGAGGTTGCCTAATGGAAACTCCGTTGGGGGGTTGGTCAATGTGAATGGGTTTTCCACCTCAAATACCAGAGTAAGTAGGTCTTTGAGAAACACTTCTAGGGATAAGAGACCCAAAGAAGCAGAGTCACTTTGTTACCTTCTATAAGGATTTAACTTTGATGAACCTGACCCATATGGATTTATTTACTTATTTAGGTGTCCCTGAGTTGGGTTCAGCCCCTAGTGATGCTGTACATAATGTGACATAGCATTGCAAGGCTCTGCTGCAACAGTTCCTGTGCCTAAGTCCACTGCTGCAGCCACATGCCTTCCTCATGCCCTCCCGCCTCCCCCCCTGCCACACACACACAGACCGTTCCCACCGCTTTACCAAACACTACGTCTCTTCTCCAAGGCCTCGCCTGACTATATGTCCAAAGTGTGTCGGACTAAGTACGAAGTCTTGCTAAATACATGATGCAAACTATAACTTCTATGGTGATGGTTCGAATCTAATTTGGGGATCAGATGCTTGTGTTATATTAATTAGATCATATAGTGTAGGGAATATCTTGAGTCAACCTCCTACAAAATATAAAACGAAAGTTCAAGGAAGGAGAGATTGGGGAAGAGAAAAAACGTGGGCATGGACAACTCTTCGAGAAGCAGAAGTTCAAAGAGATAAAGGCTTTATTTGAGGGCTGGAAGAGAGAAAATTCTTCACCTACGCCAGCACCCTGATTGCTCCGTCTTACCCTTCCTGGATATGAGAAGCTAAGTCCACTTAACGTTACCCATGTGTGCCTGTTTCAGAGGAACCCGGGTGCAGCAGAAGTTATACTTTGGGAAGCAATCTTCAAGATCAGTAGTTCCAAAGCACCTGTAGTTTCCCTGGAGAAGCCTGGGGTTTCTATTCCTCTAAGGAGTTACAGTCTCAGAAACTCACAGAGGCAATGCCCCCTCCTCTTTAGGGTTGCTCATAATTACTATTAAGTATTGGTCAGTGGACTTGAATTTGGGTTGGGTTTCTTGATTTCGTCTTTGTTTTGTTTGCTGTTGTTTCCATTATGGAAGGACTCACTGTGTTGTCAACACTATGGCAGGATAAGGTCACTGAAATATTGGTCAATTATACCCCTTATCTTTTGTTTTTTACCCAGATAGTTTCTTTAATCTGACACTATAAAAATATAATAAACATAGAGTGAATGTGTGTTAGTCTTTGTGCTTGCTCACATCTTTGTGGTTATATGCTTTTGTGTGTGTGTTTAAACATGTTTTCTCTTGGATAACATTGTGCTAGTTCTGACTCAATACCACGATATATAATAGCAGTAAACATTATCTTACCATATGCCATTCCATTCTCCTAATTGTTAAATTGCTTGGGCCCATTACAGCCACCGTGCTGATCCATAATATTGATCTCTCTCCTCATTGCTCATTTTGTGCCAAATATATATTCAAAAATTTCATAACATATTATTTTATTGACCATATACTTTAATCTTATTTAAATATAACTTAGTTAATATATTATCTCATATAACAAGTATTATATACCTAGATCTACATTTCTATCCATATCTCTATCAAGAAGGCTGGGTAATGATGGACGCATTTGGATAATGCTGCTATTGAGAAATATTGGAATGAAAATGAACTTCTGAAGAACAGTCAAATATATCTTGGAAAAACTACAAAAGGGGATGCAACAAAATGGCCTTACATTCTTTGAACAAGCTATCAAGAGGAACCAGTCCCTTGGGAAGGGACTTGTAGTATGTAGAGGGTCTTGTAATTTGTAACTCACAGATCTGTAATTCACTGACACTCTACTTAATGGCATGTGAATTTACACAGTGACATCAACCATGACTCAAACATAGGACACATTTGAAAGATGGAGCAGGACACAGCAGGATTTCATTCTGTGTTCCACAAGATTGATACTAGAAAAGATTGAATGGCACCTAGAAGAATGACAGTTAGCTAGGAGTTCAATGCATGACAGTGCACAGAGATTTTCTTTCCTTTGTTCTGAAGCTAGTTGACAAGTATGGGGAAAAGTAAACTACACATGGCTTTTCATAACTTTATGATCCTACTGGGTTAATTAATTGACCTATAAGGTGAATAAACAAGAAACATTTCTTAATAGGTACTTTATTATTATGCTACCGTAATATGTGGGATTTAAAAATAAAGTTAATAGGGTTACAATTATATTATTAAATAATATAAAACGATAAGAGATACCTGTTAATCTTCATTTTTTCTAGTGCATTATTAATTATACTTCAACAAATAGCAAATGATAGATTAATATTAAGCACAAATTACAGATGAGTCAGACTTTTATATAAGCCATTATCTAAAAATATTTAGACACACCCAACTCTGTTAGTATATATAACACTATACTTAGGACATGTATGCCTAAATCATATTGCCAGAATGATTAATCTTAGATATATTTAAAATTTAACATTGTCTGTGTCTAAAATCATTACCATTTAATGCCCTACCATAAAACCTATATGAAATGATTTTCTTTTTATTTGTTTAAAATGAACCTCATATTCTGATATAAAATTATGTGTGTGTATGTTTGGGTAGGACATAGCTACAATGATTTACATCCCAAAATATTTTTCCTAGTGACTTCGGTGAACCTGTAATTGCATAGCAAATACATTTCTAACAATATCAATTGTTATCAGAGGCAGATTAGTCAGCATCTTAAAGTAAACGATATCCATCTTGAAAATTATATGGGCATTCTGTTGTGCAAAATTTGTGTTACTGCTATTTGAACACTTTGGAAATACGTTAACTAGATGTGAAGTTTTTGTACATTGCAAAATCTTAGGTATTTTAAATTTAACCATATATTTTCCCTTTATTAATAAATGTTGTGGTTTAATTAAATTTATTAAAGAAAATATATAAGCATCTAATAAATGCCAATAGTTTATTATTTGTATAGATAAATTAAGACAATTGTGTTTTTTCCCTTTTGTTTTCCTTTCAACAACAAGAAAAATGCACTCTGATACAAGGTACAAAATTAGAATAAGATAGATTACAGGCAGAAATGGGTTGTAAATCAACTTCCTGTACTGTGAATATTTTATAGCAGGCATTTGCAAACTTAAAAATCTGACATTTATACAGCAATGCATGCATAATTTCCTTCTTATATGGCATTTCTCTGAGATGAAAGTAATTTTAAAATACAAGGTCAAAGAAATGATTAACCCTAACAAATAATAATAAGAGAAGTTAAGGACAAGTATCAGGAAGCAATTTAGCATTTTTCCATTTTGAAGAGCATTTAATATTGAATGTATACATCCAGATATTACTAGGAGAAGTGAGGTAGGAAATCTTTCTTGTAATATGAAGATAACTTAAAGGTAGATGAATTGTGCCATTGATTTAATGACTTCTATCATTCCCTGACCCCCCAAAAACCCAGTTGGAACTGCTCCAGTGGGACAGAAGTATCTCCTAAAACTGATAAATGGTATGACCAGGACAACCTCAGGCTCAGCAGGAAAGACATTGAACAAATTGTCAGCGTGATTTACATACAAGTTGTCAACAGCATCTGGGTTGCTCTGTGAAAGAATGATGGGTAACAGATGTTCTGGGAAATGCTACCATCTGCCCTTTCTCAAAATACATCCCCTGTGAAACAATGCATTTGAATGGATGCCACAGAAGTACCTTTCTTGTGTGCACCTCACCCTCCTCTATATTTCAGTGTTACTTGTGGCCATCAGAAAAGTCAAGAGGGCTTAAGAGTGCTAATGCAATCAGGTCAAGTAAACAGACAGATTTCTTAAGAGGTCCTTGAGTTTAGTCATAGTTTGGAAAGAGACTGCTGATGCTTCCCCGGTGGCTATGCCAAAATCATTCCATTAGGAAGTCAGGAACTCTTATCTGTGCCACCTAGAAAGAGATGGCACAACTGTGTATTATTTAGTGAGTTTTTAAAATGTGAATAGCATATTCATGTTTGCAAAATTATCTTGCTAAAATTACACATCTCTCTACCACTTTCTCTTGGCTACCAGCAATCATTGGCATTTTCTTACAGTTTTTGTTTGTAGTTTCTATAGAAATTAAGCTTTGGGGGCTAATTTTTGTGTGCTTTCCCAACCCTCCCACATAAGTCTTAGTTTTAGAAATCAAAAATTTATCCCTAAAATATATGCTTTGATGCCTCTGATGAAGAAGTTACAAACTCAAAACCCACTGCCATCAAGTTTGTTTCTACCTAAAGTGATTCCATAGAAGAAAGATGACCTGTTCCTTGGGGCTATAAAAGGAAATAAATCTTAATGGAATAAAACTAATTCTTCTTTTGTCACTAGCAAAATATCAAAAGTACACACTGTTCCCTTAAATCAACCATCACACAAAAGAAGGATATTTGAGCAAAACTGCTTTTATGAAAAAATCCACCGTGACCAAAGAAACCTTCCCAGGTGACACCACTGGGTGCACTAACTCTGAGCAAGTTGATTGACTCTCTCCTAGTGGTAAAAAAACATGCATACTACAAAAGCTATGTTCAGAGGTACATTTTTTTTCCAATTTGGCCTGGTAGAACCCCTCATGGACTGGTCTATTGCTTGCTGAAAGTGTGAGTTCAGTTCCAGGTCTAAAAAGCATCTAAGGTCTGGAAAATCCAATCTCTATAGGACCAGTAAACATTTTATTTTGTATACTTTTCAGTTTTGTTTGAAATTTTCTCCCATTTTATCCATTTTATCCATTTTATCCCATTTTCTCCCATTTTATCTACCTTGCAATGCAGTCTCCATAATTATAAGGAAGAATAGTTCAGCAACATCAACTTCTACTGGTCCCTGGTAGATGAACGCTGAGGATCACATGTCCCAATAGTTTTTTAAACTATTGTCTTCCAAGAAATTTCAACTTTCTTTAAACTTCTTTACTGTAGATAGGAAAATATCACCCATTGAACCATATATAGATCCAACAGAATAATTTTAATGCAATTTAAATGAATAACTTAAGTTTATGCAAGTTCCAATGAACTGAATAGAAAACGATTCGCAATTATTATATGCCTGTGTCAAGTCACATACATAAGAATGCTTTAAAATGTTGAAGAAAATAGATTTTAAAATGAGAATATTCCACAGAATTTTTGAAGGCCTTCCTATAGACAATTTTTTTAAACATTCTAAGATTTTAGTCTAAGGATCTTTGGCCTTACAATGTATTTAGAAAATATTTTTCCCCTAGGGAATAGTTGAGAAGTTAAAAGAAGAAGGAAATAAATTAAAATTATTTCTGGTGGCAATAGGTTTAAACCATATCTGTGACAAAATTTTGCTTCTAATTCTAAAGTGGATTTAACTTATGATTCATCTGAAATTGATTAAATTTGTTTTTATTTTAAAAATGATAAAAGTTGTCATGTAAATTTTATGAATGGCATTGTTAACATGGAACTAAATGTATCCCTTTTCATTTTTTCATTAAGAACTGGGAAGCTATTTTTTCTAAACTGTTATTTTCCTGCTGCTCTTATCAGATGCAATCAAGTTGGTTGCAAACCACAACCACTCTATGTATGGTAGCACAAAGCATACACTGATGTTGCTTTAGGTGATAACAAATCAATTTAATAGGGCTGCACAAGTATAATTGCACAGATAATTTGACAATTGCTTTGTTTTTATGCTTATCAAAACAGTACTTTTCTAAGAAGGCTTATTTAAACTGTTGTAAACATAATCATATTGTATACCTTATATTTCTGTATGCTGTCATTCTTAATTTGAATTTTTTTTTGTATTGAGTTCAAGTACTTGACCCATGTAGTGTAGAGTTTTATATACTGCCTACAAAAATCTCTGGGTCATGTTACAACACGTACTTTTTTTGTGTGTGTGGGCATCACCGCCTCTGGTGGTTGTGGGCGCTACCCAGTGCTGCTCCTGAGAGCCGCCGCTTGATATGAACTGCCAAGCCCGTGGGCTGCACAACACGTACTTATAAACAACATCCCACAGCACTTATTTAAGTCATGCATCCTAAACAAAAAATAAAACTACCTTGCACTACTATTTATTTCTATAGATTGTTTATCTTTCCCTTTATTATCAGCTCTATAATGAGAGATAGCCATAGACATCTATACTTTTTTTCCTCAAGTTCAGCTCTGAATTTATTTCCAAGCTCTCAGAAGTATGTCTAGCATGCAATCTCTCTTACAGAAAGCAACATTTGGAGCCTCATTCCATTTGCTCCAAGTGTCTGATTTTGCCCACTGAAAGGAATACACTCTGCCTTTATTTTGTTTTTCCTGGAGTAGTCTCCAATGTTGCAGCAACTCATAGAGCTTAGGAAAAAACTGTTCTATAGATTGTTGAAGAATTATCAGCTATGAAGGAGGCAATGTGCTGTTGTTTTTGTTAGGTGCCCTCTAGTATAGGTGTTCCTACCCATAGCAAACTCTCTGCACCTGAGAACAAAGCTCTACTAGGTTCTATCTCTTTAAAATAGGTTTAAAATACTATTAATAGAATTACTGTAATAATAGTATTATAGCCACAGTGTCAATTCATCAAGTTGAAGGTCTTCTCCCTTTTCTCTAACCCTCCTCCATCCAAACATGATGTCATTCCCAGGGCGTAGACTGTCCAAACTATCTGAGACATAGTCTGCCAATGTGATGGTGGAGAAAACTGGACAACCCCAGGATGTGGGACGCGGCGGCCAGGAGGACTAACACAGACTGGAGCTATTCCTACTGCTTGACTGATACCTTTCTGACCTGCTTCTCCTGGGGAGCCCAACATCCTTTGAGAACATCCTTGGCAGTGATACCCAAAGGTGCAGCACCATAGCCCCCAAATGCCTTTCTTCTTGGAAGACACCAAGCTCGACATGTGGGATGGCAAAGATACCACAGAGAAACTGGTTCCCATCACCTACCCTTAGGTCAGGCCATGACATGACAGTTAGGCTCTGCCAAGTACCTTAGGTGTCAATTGCTGACCCATGAGACAATCTGGACTATGTTCCGTACGCCCTTCCCACATGAAGAAGTATATATCTTCTAGAAATCCTGGGCCCATGTCTGACATTGTGTTCAAGTGTACAATGTCCTCAGCCTGAAATCAGGGGTTGTGGTGGGGGGGGCAGTTGTAGGGAGGTTGTATAAGAAAATGAGGCGGTCCAGAAAGCACAGACCTCTGACCTTCTATTGAGGTGTAGGACTTGGCCTTCTCCATCCCCCTGAGTTGGGTTGGGAGGGCACAGGAACAGAGCAACCCCAGGGAAGCTTCCCCATGGGGAAGGCTGGGGTTTGGGCTTGGGATCCCCCTACCCTGCTTGGGAAGGGCTGTCTTGATTTTGAATTTTTATAATAAGTGCTCTCCACCACCTCCAAAAAAGTGGGAGGAAGAGGTGAGCTAGGAAATGATTACCCTTTGCCCTTATGTTTTCCGTGGGAATGCAATGAGGTATTCTGTAGGCTATCTGCAAAGTCCAGAAGGAACCACAGGAGCACATGACAGGTCCTCGGTCTCCTTCCCATACACATTCTGCTTGACTTATTATTCCAGCAGCCGACATCCACATACCTCAAAAACTGCCAGTCTCCAATTTTTTGTTTCTGCTTTCAAGGAACTCTTAGTAAGAAAATCCATGATGAATACTATTTTACATTTATGAATTGCTGGCAATATATACTACAAAATAGACAAAAATTTGGAAAAAAAGTATGACCTTCTAAAGCTACTCACTACTAGCCCATGCCATGAAGTCAAATTCAATTAATAGTGACTTGGTAGCAGGTAGAACATTTCCTTTGAGTTTCCCTGAATCTTAATCTTCGAGAGATGGCGGCCTCACTTTCTCTTACACGTGAACAGTGTATTTAAGCCAAAGACCACATGGTTAGTGGTCTATTGCTTAATGACTGCGTTGCCTTCTCTTTTAATTAAAGGTATATAGAACCCATAATTACAGAAGCCCTGGTGCTGTGGTGATATGAATTGGGATATGATATTTCTGGTTGGCAGTTTGAAGCCACCAAGAGCTATGTGGGAGGGAGAATGGGCTTTCTAGTTCTATAAACAATTCATCTTGGGGCTGAGCCACTGTGGCGTAGTCCTTGTGCGAAGGACTGCGGCCCACAGGGTTGGAGGTCCAAATCCAGCAGCAGCTCTCCAGGAGCAAGGCTGGGCCTCCTACTCCCACCACTAGATGGCAGTGATGCCACCCCAAAACACACACACACATACACAAAAACAATTCATCTCGGAAACTTACAAAGGGTTTTTTTTTTTTCTGAAGCAACATTCATTAGATGACAAGGAGAATCTCAGAATGACCTGAGGAAGTTCAATGTGAGTACAGAATGAATCCACTTCATGTCTATCAGCTTGTCGTATTGAGGTGACTTGGGCCTTGCTGTGATGTTGGAAGCTATGTCACAGGTATTTCAAGGGTCACTAGGATCACCAAAAGTGAACAGCTTTCAGTGGAACTTCCAGACAAATATCAGAGAATGAATAAGGACTCGGCATCATATTTGGGAGAAGGAGCCGCTGATAACTGTATGCATAGCTTTGACAAATTGCTGGATGCGGAAGACCTAAAGCATGGAAGCGAAACAATGTTGGAGATTGTGACTGAGAATAGGTCCCTCAGGTCTGAGGGCCATGGAAATGGGTTTGAGGAAGAGCTGATTTCTCCACGTGGAGTTGGCTGTTGAGATGTCAAGTTGGGTAAAGTGTGAGGAAGCCAAAAGATCTGCATTGCCAGATGGGGCATGAGTCAAGCTAAGGAGAAACAACTACGAAAACTGTGCTAGTGATCAGAACTTTTAATGTGCAAAGTATGAATACTGGAAAATTAGAAGTCATCAAAATGAAAAGAAACACATAAAGATCGATAACCTAGGCAAAAGTGAGGTGGAGTGGCTTGGTATAGGCCATTTTGAATCAGGACACCATATGATTTACTGTGAAAAGAAAAAGACAATCAATGGGAAGATTGTGGCATTTTTCATAAAACTGGACATCATAAAACCAACATGTAGTTCAATACTATCTGTGATAGGATTATATCTACACAAATTCCCGGAAATCCAATCAATACAACTCTTATTCAAATGTTTCACCCACCATTATACATGTACCAAGAAACAGTTGTGCAAACAGAACAAGAGAACACTGCATTGTTTAAAACAGGAAAGGTGTGCACCAGGGTTTAATCCTCCCACCATACTTGTTCAATGTGTATGCTGAGCATATCATTCAGAAAGCTGGATTATATGAAGAATGTGGCAACAGGTTTGAAGGAAGGTTATGAACAGCCTGAGAAACACAGAGGACACATGCTTTCTAAAAATGAGGAAACCTTGAGGCACTTGGTGATGGAAGTGTAAAGATTGCAGGATTCAGTTAGGATTAGAGGATAATGGAAAGAAAATCCACATGTTCATGACTGGAACAACAGGTGACATTAGAACAAGTAGAAAAAAAGGTTGAAGCTGTAAGGATTTCCATCTTTCTTGGGTCCACAATAGAGGATCACAGAAGCACTAGTCAAGAGATCAAAAGTCTTGTTGAATTGCGTAAATCTGCTGCACAAGATCTCTTCAGAATATTGAAAAGTAAGGCTATTCTTTTTAGGATTATTATGCTCCTGGCAGAAGCTATGGTATTTCTATAACATCATATGCATGTGAAAATTGGACATTGAATAAAGAGATCAAAAAAGAATTGATGCATTTGTAATGGTAGGCTAGGGAAGGATGTCAAAATATTGTGGACTGCCAAAAGGATAAATGAATCTGTTCTGGAGGAAATAGCACCAGATTGCTCCTTAGAAGCAAGGATGGCAAGACTCCATCTCTCCTGCTTTGGAGATATTGCCAGGAGAGGCCAGTGCCCGAAGAAGGACATCATTCTTGGTAAAGTGGAGGGACAGTGAAAAAGAGGAAGGCTCTCAATGCAATGGATTGACACTGTGGTTGCAACCATAGGCTCAGGAATAGAAACCGCTGTCAGAATTGCACAAAACTCTGAAGCAGTTTGCTCTGCTCTGTGTGTGTTTGCTCTACATTGGAACCAACTGGATGGCACCTCACACAAACACAATAGGGATGGGTGGATATACTTTTCCTTGAATATTGACATGAAAAATTCATTCCTCAATTATCAACTATTGTGTTTGGAAGAATATTAACATTATACTAATAAACTGATCTGTCCAAGTTCAACCTTACCTCTAGCAGTAACAAATGTCAAAGAGCAAGAGAAGAGAGATACTGATTGTGCCAATTTAGGCTATATGCTAACCTGACTAAACCATCAGCCTTAATGGTTTGACAGATGTGTAAAGACTAACTTTAGCAGTTAATAAAAATGTTAGTTGATAGTTTTGCAATCCTTCATTTTGTGATTTGTTGTTATATATAGATTCCACAAAACATTGATTTTTGTTTAATGAGCTGATCTTTGAAGCCAAACTTGTCAAATAATTGGTTAATAAATATATCCTGAATTTCTTTTTACAAATATAATTCAAAAATTCAGTGCCATAAAGTCAATTCTGACTCATGGTATCCCGAATGGACAAGGGAGAACTACTTCTCTGTGTTTCTGAAACTGTCACTCTTTACAGGTTGAGAAAGTCCCATCTTTCTCCTGAAGAACCACTTGGCATTTTGAATTGATGACCTTGTGTTTTTCCACCTAATACACCACCACCCTGGCACTAAAGAACTTTAGCGAACTCCAAGTAAGCAGCAAAAACCGTGTGCTTGAACTGAGTTGAGGATGTGAAATAGACAATATACTTCACATCAAAGTTTTACTAATTAATGTTCCTTAATCCCTATAAAGTGAGACATTACTTTGAGGCCTGAGTTTGCTCTTTACTGCACATTTTTGTTTCAGTTTTTTCAAACAGAATGGAAAGGAAGAGAATAATTTCAAGTGATCTGCCCTGAAATCATGCTGAGCTTTGATATGTTACTTTTTCTTGTACAAAATGAGGCTGTACTTTAAAGTTATCTTTCTAGTTCATCTAACGGTTGAGATGTATTTTTCATGTTATGTAAACAAGATGGGCATTGCACACAGTACCCACTAATTGTTTTAAAATGATATATAAGAAAGTTTAAGTTGTACTAGCAGTTTCTGAACCTCTGTGAAAGGTGCTCTGGTAGAGAAGTAAGTCGGTTTGCATGGAGACTTGAGGGACTAGCCACAAAGTCAGGGGCTTGAAGCCAGCAGCCACGCTACAGAAGTAAGAGGAAGCCTCTAACGTCTCAGAGACTTAAGCAGGCAACTTTGCTCCATCCGACAGAGTTTCTTTGAGACGGATTGATTTGAAAGCATTGACTCTTTAGTGTGTATGTGTGCATTTTCAGTTTTCTCATATTTATTGCATAATGTGTCCTTTATCATGCAAAAAATTGCTTCATTTTTAGGCTATCACCTTCAAAGTATTTGGCAGAAGCCATAATTATGTTATTCATCAATGTGTAGGTTTTTGTTTTAATGTTCAACATAAATTTAATTATGAAACTAATTTATTAAATAATTATCTTCTTGTAGTTCAGCATGCACATTTTTATTTTGAATAAAAAGATTTATATTCACACCTCAGTTTTTCTCATTCATTTGATTCTGAAGTCTAGAGTAGTTTTATTAACATTTTACTAATATTATTTTCTGTGAGTATATATAAAAATATCAAACAAGGATTTCTGAAAAAGTTATGATTTCTTATACATTAAAAATAAAATATCTTTTAGTCACCAAAAATAACTGAAGTTAGTGTTTTAAGATTTTACCATTAAATTATGAAACACTTCCCTATATTATGCCTATTTTTTTCATATAAGTATAAGGATATATTTTAAAGAAAATGAAAATTCATTTCAAAATATTATCTCTTGGCAAAATATTACATAGTAGCATTTTCCATAGAAACATTTTATTAGTGAAGACATGTAATATTATGAATTGTTATCATGCCATAATTATTTCTTATGCATTTTAAAGGACTTTTATAATTGTTGTTGCACATGACTATAGGTCATTTGACCCCCTGTTTCTCAGTATATGGCAGTGTAGCAGCTTCTGTATGGCTATACTACTGTAAAGTATACCACCTGTATTCCATGTTTTTGTTGGGTTCACTCATAATGGACACGTTTCATAGATGCAACTATACTGGGACAGAGTCGAAGAAAGTTTTAGCAATGCATTTCCCAAACTGAGTTAATATTAATACTGTGGGTCATAATAGGACATGTTCCAGTATATTCTTAGATTAGTATATCAAAGCCATAGCTTATAAACTACAATGTATTTAAGCACTTTGATGAGCATTTGGAGGGCATGGAATCAAGCATTATTTAATTCTGTTATTCATGGGGCAATAATGACTCTGATATAATGCTACTGAAATGAGTAACACGAGTCATCATTACATGCAGTTGAGCTATTATTACCAGGATGTCTATTTATTAAAACATATAGTTTCAAGATGTTATTGCTGTTGCTGCTATTTGTCAAGGGGTTGCTTTAATGCAAAGCACTGTTCTGAAGAGCAAACGTTGCCCAGTTCTGTGCCATCCCCACAATCATGGCTGCAGCGAAGCCCATTTTTGTAGTCACAATGTCAAACAGTCTCATTAAAGTTATCTTTTGTTGTTGTTGTTGTTATGGAGCCTCTCTTTACCAAGAATGATGGCATCCTGAGTGATTACTGTCTCCTGATGCCATCTCTAAAATAAAGAAGCTGAAGTAGACCACATAGATAAGTTAATATACATCAACTTTAGAGTTTCCATCTATAAATATGAACTTTTCCCAAACAAAACATGCTTGATATGTCACTCTGACCCTATTGTGACTGCACAAAACTTCTCTCAATATTAAACTTGTCTGGGTCTCAGTAGGGTGTTTTCAAGAAGTATGTCCAAAAAAGAGCTCTTTCCAATTAAATTCAGGAGAAAGAGTTCATTATCAGAAAGTTATAACTTTTTTGTGTGGTTTCCAAAGTTTTAATTGTGTCTTTTTTCAGAAGACACAGATGAACATAGGGATTATCAGGAAGAAATTTCAATAACATTCGTAGGCTGCAATAATGATGAAAATCATGTTTTTCTTCCATCAGAGCAACCAATATCCCTGCTCATTCTGCTAGAGAAGCATGAGTACAAGAAATTCATTGGGAAACAACTCAGGCATCCTAGTTGTGCCCGGTCAGATTGCTGTTTTTTCTCCATATTCAGAGAATAGTATAAAGGAATAAAATTGTAGTCAAAATTGATTGTCCAGCTGGTCATTTTGAGGTGATTTAAATCAGACTCAAAAACCCAAAAACTTCCTGGTGGTGAAGTGGTTGTGTGGGACTGTGGCCAACAAAGTTGATAGTTCTAATCTAGCAGCAGCTCTCCAGGAGCAAGGATGGGCTTTCTACTCCCACCAGGGAGTGATGCCACACAAAAATTAAATAATAAAACACACTAAATGCCATAGAGTCCGTGGCAACTCACAGTGAATCTCTAGGACAGAGCAATCGAACTGCCCCCTTTGAACTCACAGGACTGCTACTCTATGACAGCAAAAAGTCTTGGGTGTTTTTTTATCTCTCAAGGAGTCACAAGTGGCTTCACACATCTGGGCCTCCAGTTAGCCACCAACTCATCACCACTGCACCACCTGGGCTCCTGGTGGACACTAGAGAACAGAATTTTGCATGGAAGGGATGGAGAGATGGAAATACCATCTTCACAAGAACATAGACCTAGATGGGAAGCTTATTGAGAAACAATAGCTACCCATTTGATCACTTTGTATCATACATTTTCTATGCTATTGTAGGAATATTTTTGCTCATACTAGAAATTTAGCTGCATGCTCTCCAAGACTTATTAATTTGATCTTCTATTTTTTGGACCATAAGATGCACTTGACCATGAGACACACCTAGTTTTTAGAGCAAAAAAATATTCTGAATATAGTAATACCAGTATTCTAAAAGGTTTGGGGGTATCACACCTTTGGACACACCCTTGTGCATCTTATGGTATGAAAAATACAGTAATCAGCATCTCTACTTGCATTGTCTCATATGTTTATCATTTTTTGGGGGGTGGGGGCATCACTGCTCTCCAGTGATGGGAGTAGGAGGCCCAGCCCCACTGCTGGAATTGAACCTCCATCCCAGTGGGCCGCAGTCCCGCGCACAACCACTACGCCACCGGGGCTCAGCCCTGTTTATCATTTTTAAAAAATGCTGTTGCTATTTTAAAATTAAAAATGGAAGTTTATTTTTTAAAGATACCATCTGCAGGCATGATATTGAATATTTACTGAAGTTGTGTAACCAACAGTAATTTATATTGAGCATAGTATAATATTTAAGCATTTTACAATATAAATACTTCTTGTTTTGTGTGCAACTTTGGATACATTTAGGTAAGGGGCATAGAAAATGGAATTTAAAAATTTGCATGAACTTTTTATATGAAAACTAAAGATATATACAGAAGAACTTAAGAGAATAAAATATGACAGTACAATTTAGTATTCTAACAAAATGAAATGGATAAAATATCCATTGATGCCTTTCAGTTTCTATTATGTGCTTACTTCATTGAAATAAATGTGATAATTTTATCAGAATGGGAAATTGCACAATAGGGAAAATATTTGAAATGACAATTGTAAAGCTAAGCCATTTAGGACATATTTCTTAAAGTATGAAAATATCCAAGACTCAAGAATGAGGCAGAAAAGTTACATGGATTATTGTAATATTCTTTACTGTTATCATCTATATATCATCTAACATTATTTGCTTTTAAATTTTTATTTGCTTTCTTTAAGCATAAAAATGCGCTTAGTTTAATTTAAATTTCCATTTTTTTCTATTTTAATAATGCACAGGAACAATTGTAGCTTTACTACTGTCAGTGTTAATTTTTAGCTGCTTCCCCAATTCCATGAAATCTAGATTTCAGGAACAGCTTGTGGTTTCTCAGTACGGCCCAGCTGCTTCTGACTCACAGCGACGATCTGAGCAAGAAGAAACCATCCACTGGCGCTGCACCATCCTCACAAGGGTTCTCATGTGTCAGGCCACCTTTGCACTTGCGGGGTCAGTCTGTCACCGAGGGCCGTCCTCTTCTTTATACCCCTCTACTGCCAAGTGTGCTACTTATCCAGAGACGTGCATAACATTGCCGAAGTGCAGAAGACGACGAGCTTCAAAAGGACACTCAGCCCAAGCTCTTCGAAGACACATGTGTCTGTTCTTGTTACAGTCCATGGTACTTTTAATATTCTGAACCATTACCATAATTCAAATGTAATGATTCTTTTGATTTTTTTTAGTTGTCCTTATCAAACATATCTATAGATCTATATAGATCTCTCTATCTATATATATAGATAGAGAGAGAGATACTAAATTTTCATGATTTGGGTCTGATGCCCTTTAGTCTTCAAAGTAGCATCATTGCTTTTCAATACTTTAAAGAGATATTTTCCCAATACAGTGTGTGATTAGGTTAATCAACTGCTGCTTCCATGAACATTGATTGTGGATTTGATCATAAATCTGGTCTATGAAGAGGAGTCCTGATGGTGGAGTGGGGCCATTTCAGCTGCTTAATACACTGTCAGCAGTTTCAAACAGCCAATTAGTTCCTTCAAGGGAAGGTGAGGCTTTCTTCTCTCATAAAGAGCTGCCATTTAGGAAATCCACAGGGACAATTCTACACTGTCCTGCTGGGTCACTGTGAGTCAACATCAACTGGATGGCAATAGGTGTTGAGTATGGTCTGGAAATTCTGTTTGGCTACTGCACTGACATACAAAACCCAGCAGGGATGTGGGGAGTGCTGGGAAAGGAATGACTGGGGTGAGACATGGGAAAGGAGGAAAGAGTGTAGAGACAGATCTGACCCTGGTTTTATCAAAGATCTGTCTTTCGCTGAAAAGTTGAGTTTAATTCTCTTTCCCCTTGTCAAGTCAGATGATGACAAACATTGTTGCCCCCACTATTCACATAGTTGCATTTTTATCTTAATTGTATTATCTGAACATATAGAGTCTTGAATTATTTATGCCTTTTTGTTTAATTTTTCATGATTTAAAAAATAAACTTAATGCTTCAATCTTATTAATTTCATAAAATAATGACAATGCTTAGCCAAATGTGCATATATTAAAATGTCAATTTATTGTGGACAGTAGTTAGTATGTTTAATATGAATTATTTGGTCCTATAGAAGATTGATGTGGGAAAATATGCTACAAAAGATCTTTTTAATGTTGCAATGACGTCACTTAGCAAACTGTGGTGCCTCTGACCTAAACAGTGATCTTTTCAAACATCTCATATGCCTGTGAAAACTGGATAATGATTAAAGAAGAACAAAGAATTGATGACTGAATTGCAGTGTTGATTAAAAGTTATTGAAAATACCATGGACTTCCAAAGTAAGAAACAAATTTGTCTTACCAAAAGTACAACTACGATGCTCCTAACAATTGCATAGCCATGTGGCATCAGAGGTTAGGGGGTCGGGATGTACTAATAATAACTACAAGAAAAAAGACAGTGTTCCAAAATTGTGGCAATGGTCACACCACCCTTATTAATATCATGGAAATATTGAATTTCATAATATGTGAATTATATGAACAATGAGAATAAAAGATGTAAGGATGGTGAGTCTTAGAGAGTTTTAAATAAAGGGTAAGTGCACATCAAGAAAACATCCCATTCCAGGTCTTTCCAAGTCCAACCCTAGTCCATATGCCCAACACTGATCCACAAAGTCCTCCTTTGTCTCACAAAACACACACGATGATGCTAACTACAGGAATAAAAGCCAAATCAGTGAACTTGTAAGCAGCTCAGCGCTGGCAGGCATCTCCACACGGCTGCTCCAGTACCCAGAGCTGCATCAGGTAGGTCCATGTGGCTTCTCCTCAGGGATGTCTCGCAGGATATAAGACTTGCCAAGTTGAAATCGGGAACTGGCTAGGACAACTGTATCCTGATCTGACCATCAGAAAGCAAGAGATCTGACAACTAGAAAAGTGGGTCTCATCAAGCCATTTAGCTCTCCTCCTTTCAATTAACCCCACATGTGTTTATCTGCCAGCTTGGCAGAATACATTCTAATGATCTCACTGGAGAAGGACATCATGTGGAATAAAGTGGTGTGTTAGTTCAAATGAGAGAACTCTTCAATGGAACTGTCGGTGACTGTAATAGTGTGTCCAAGCTGGACTTTGTTCTGTCATGTATGGGGGGATCTCTGAGTCAAACTAACTGGCAGCACTCAGAACAACCACATAGAGACTCTTCCATAAAGAAGTGGTAGGATGTATTACAAAAAGCTCAAAAATTTTCATTCTGAGATGAAAGCTGTATAAAGCCAGCCCTATGCAGAACAGTCTTATGGAACTGACAAGGAGAGAGAGTCACAAAGTGGAGAAAAATGACTCTGAGGGACTTTACTTAGTGCTGCTACCACTTTGTGAACAAATAAATTCCTAATCCTATGTGTCCTACAAAACTGAAAATACAATCTTGGCTGCCATAACCTATATGATGTCTGGTAGGTGCATGATAATTTAGCTGGAAATATTAACTATTTGCTGTCTTGTTATAGACTGGGAGCTTTCTGGAAGATAATAACTCTTTTTTTATATAACTCTTATACCTATACTCTTCCCTATTTCAGTTCCAGGAAACCTTGCTAGTGAATCTTCTATTAGAGACACTGATTTCTGTTTGAGACACCAGGTTTCTAAGCCATGGGGTTTCCACCACTTTTTAACTCTTTGCCTCTGGTCTGTTGCATGAATGTACCAAAGAATAGTTCTGTATTTCTGTGTGATCTCTCATGTAAATTCCTAAAGAAACACTTGAGGTTTCCTGTTGGCACTCTTTATTCCCTGCCTCTGGGAGAAGGTCCTGGGAGAAGTCATAGGCAAGTTTTGGGGTTTCATATGTGTGATCGGGTTATTGTATATCTTCTATCCACGTTTCTGTAAGGACCACCAAACGATTGGGTTGGCCCATACGCATAAAATGTGTATAGTGGTAAAAGAAGGGATTGATCTGTTTTAGATACTGCCCTCTTATTTTAATATATGAGACACCTTTGAAGCATTTTTCTCATCTTTGAAGAGAGAGAAACCTCAGGACCATCAGAAGAGAAGCACGAAGATCTCTGTGTGAAGTGGCAGAGACAAAGACCAGAGACATCAGAGACTATGGCATGAAGACCGTGAGACAAAATCCAGGCCAAGAACAGAGGCCAAGTCAAATGAACATGAGGCAGAGCAGAGAAGCAGTCCTGAGAGTATGACAAAGGAAGGCAGGACAGCAGATGGAATCCCTGACCTGTGGGGCAGAAGACAAAGGACCATCTGGCTGAAAGGCTGAGTATCAGAGAGAATGACTTGACTGAGGACTAAGGAGGGCTGTTGTTGCGAGTCAGGGACTATGTCTTTACTGCTTTCTGCTCCTCACTTTTGGAAGCACAATACTTTCCCTAGTAAACGTCCGTAATTTGGGGTTTTGTCTGTGAGTGCAGCTAGTAGGATAAATTATTAAGCACAGCACAGAAGTAGAATCCCCTAGGAAGTACAGATGATGTTAGAATAGGGTAAATGATGATGAGGTAGAGGAAAGGACAATGTAGAGTGGGAGCATGCCAGACCTTTGCATCAGGACAATAGGGAAGAGGGAGGTGGTCAGATGTCGCCTCCTCTCTACTCTTTCAGCTCCCACATGTCTGGCAGGTTGGCAAACTCTGGTGGCTTGTTTGCTGCTATGGTGCTGGAAGGTGTTATCCTATTTGCCAGTAGGATCACCCAAGGTGAATTGTTTTCTATAGCACTTCCAGACTAAAAAAAGTGGCTATAATGATGCAATGTGTTGTACATTTTAGTGGAATTAGCCATTCAAAACCTTTTGCATAGCATCCACACCTTATAAGATAGTAAAAAATGGTTAATAGAAGTAGAACATTTTCAGAGAGAGTGCCAGAGAATGAGTCGTTCAGTAAGGAAGATGTTCAGAATATGACTGTGGAAGAGCTATTTCTCAAAGTAGGTTGGTTTTCATAACATGGATGGAATAAAACCTACAGCAGTAAAGTCCTGTAGATTTAATTTTCAAGGGAGTATTAATTAACATGAAAAAGAATAGCTGTAAATATCACCTAATGAATATAACTTGGAATGTACAAAGTCTGAATCTAGAAGAATTGAAGATTTTCATAGTGAAATGTATACATAAAGATTAATACTCTAGATATTAGTGAGCTGAAAATACTGGTATTGGCTATTTTGAATCTGAAAAACACACTATGTATTATTCCAGAATGATAGGACCAAAATAAGTGGCATTACATTCATAGTGTTTATTATGCCAGAATGATAATATCGAGATGAATGGCATTACATTTATAGGCATTTCAAGATCAATTTTCCAGTACACTGTTGTCTATGCTAGTATAAAATATCCTTACACAAAGAAATCCAATAATTATAACTATCATTCTAATTTATGCACAAACCATTAAATTTAGTGATACATAAATTGAAAAAATTCTACCAAATATCTTCAGTCTAAAACTGGTTAAGCATGCAATCAAGATGCCTTGATTATTGATGATTGCAGTGCAAAAATTGGAAACAAAAAAGAAGGAATAACAATTGGGAAATATTGTCTTGGGGTTAGAAATGAAGATCACAGGGTTAAAGTTTGCAAGAATAATAACTTCATCAAAAATACCTTTTTTTCCCAGCAACACAGTGTCTATACACATGAACTTCTCCAGTAATAACACACAGAAATCAAATTGACTACATATTTGGAAAAACAATATGGAGAATCTCAACATCAGCAGGTAAAACCAGGCCAAAAGCTGACTGTGGAATAGAACAATTGCTCATATGTAAGTACAAGTTGAAACTGAAGTGACTTACGGAAGGCCCAAAAGAACTAATAAAAGAACTTGAGTTACAACCTGAATTCTGAGACCATCTAAAGAACAGATTGTGGGAATTAGACAATAATGAGAGAAGATCCAATGATGAGTTCTGGGTTGACATCAGAAAGATTATCCATGAAGAAAGGATGGAGGTCATGACAAAGATAGGAAAGAAAGGAAACTTCTGAGTGCATGCCAAAAGACACTCTGACACATGATTTTAATTGAAGAATAGTTAAGAAGTGAAGTAAATGAACAGCACAGAAAATTTCAAAGGTCAGCTTGAGAAAACAAACTAAAATACTATAATACAATGTGCAAAGACCTTGTGTTAGAAAGCCAAAAAGGAAGAACCTGTGTAGTGTAACTAAAACTGAAAGAAGGTGAGAAAAAGAATTCATGCTTCAAGCTACCATATTGAAACAACCTTTGGTCACAATATGGAATGATGCAGGAAGCATCTGAAGAAGATGGAATAATTCAATCATTGTACCAAACGAACTAGTGAACATTCAACCAATTCAAGAGGTAATATATAATTAAGAATGAGCAGTGCTGAAGAAAAAAGCCCAATCTGCACTGAAGGGCATTAGAATAAAACTCGACTCAAGAAATGGTTTGGATACCAATTGGAATGTTTCAACAAGTTGCTGAAATACTGGAACCACTTATTCATCTCAGTCATGTAATTTGATAGACAGCTACTGAGCCGACTGATTGAAAGAGAAGCAAATATTTCTTCAGGGCTAAGATAGGTGAACCCCCAAATTCTCAAATCATAGAACAATATCAATGATATCACTGAAAGTGACATTTTGCTGAAGAACATCCTTTAATGGTGTATCAGTACATTGACAAGGAGCTTCTGAAGGTTCAGGCTGGGTTCAGAGGATGTGAAACAAGAGATGCCCATTGCTGATATCAGATGGATCTTTACTTAAAGGAGAATACAAGGAAAATGTTGAATCATGTTTTATTGACAATGCCAGGGCATTGGACTGTGTGGAGCATAGCAAAGTTTGCATAACTTTGAGAAGGATGGGAATTCCAGAACCCATCATTGTCCTCATTCAGAACTTTTAGATGGATCAGAAGACAGTTGTATGAACAGAAAAGGAAATACTGCTTGATTTAAAATCAGGAAGTATACATCTAGGTTGAATTTTCTGACTGTACTCATCCAATATGTATGCAAGTAGAAAAAGGGTAGAAGGAGACTCTAGCATTTGTGAAGAACAATGTGGCTTCAGAGTTGATATGCAAACGACACAACCTTGTTTGCTGAAAATGAGGGGAACTTAACACAATTGCTAATGAAGGTCAAAGATTGCAGCCTTTAGTGTGGACTGCAGCTCAATGTAAGGCAACCCAAATCCAAAGTACTGCACAAATTGGAAACATAAACAACAGAAAAGACTTCCTTGAAGCTGTCAAGGATTGCACCTTGCTTTGATCCACAATCAATTTCATAGAAGCAGCAATCAAGAGACCAAGTAATGCATTGCTTGGAGCCAAAGTGATTTAGTAGCTCTCTTTTACAATGTTGAAAGCAAAGGACGTGACTTTAAAATTGAAGCTGGATCAGACCATGCCACGATATTTTCAATTACTTCATACGCAGATGAAATTTGTGCATTGAATACAGAAGACTGAAGCAGAAGCAAGGCATTGGATTATACTGCCTGTGAAGAACATTGGAAGTACTTTGGATTGCTAAAAGTACAGACTAGTCTTAGAAGACATTCAGTCTGAAGTCTCCTTTAAAACATTAATAGTGAAACTTGGGCTCATGTACTTTGGGCATGGTATCGAGATGGACTAGTCTCTGGAGGAGAGTTTCATGTCTTGTCAAGTTGAGAGACAGTGAAAAAGAGGAAGGCCTTCAACAAGACCCATTGACACAACATCTGCAACAGTGAGATTATATTTAACAATTATGTGGGTGATGGCACAGGACTGGGTGGTATTTTGTTCTGTTATACAACTGCATTCCTGAAGCTGCTCAAGGACACTTAACAACAACAGGTGGCTTTCATAGTAAGTGTGACTGGTTGTTTCCAAACAGACTCCCATCTCAAAATTAATAACCACGGTGACACCCCTGAGGTTGTGAATATAAATGGAAGCACTTTAAGTAAGACTGCGAGTTGAGGACCTGACAAGATTCCTTTTATACCGTTTCAAATATAATACCTTCTTTGTACACTACTCCTCTTGCATTTTTTTTATTCTTCATGGAAAAAGGTTGCCTCTTGCTTACAACTATAGGGCATGGAAGCTATTTTCTTTTTTGTATTTCCTCCTCATTTTCCCCTTTCAGATTGTACGAGGAGTCTAGCAGTGACTTTTGATTTTTAATGAGAATTTGACTATGGACATCACTGCATTGTGCTTGATGACCCAAATCAGAGATTCCAGTTATATTTCCTTGAATTTTCTCCACTTGCATAAGCCAAGCAAATGCTGTTTCTTATTTTAACACCAAGTACAAATGCAATAGCATCTCAATCTTACTTCTTGGTGCCAAATTGTCATTTCTACCACGAGGATGCAGAGAAAACTTTTTTGTCAGCACTGAGGTCATATTTCAAGTTTGGCTTTTTTTTCATAGAAATCAGAACCAGATGCCTTGGGGTAGTCAACAGAGCTTTATTATTGAACATCCCTATCAGACTGGTGAACAGGAAAATGTTTCATGTGTTCCTCAATTTAGACCATTTCCACTGAAGCGTTACTAATCATCAACAATATTTGTACTGAAAGTGAGTGAATCCAGATTTAGAGTTGAATTTCACATTTCCCATCAGCATAGGTGGACTTCTGAATAGATAGGACAGAGGAATGGGGGGGAAGTGTGGGTAAATACATAAAAAAAGGCCAGTCTATAAATGTAGCAGCAAAGATGTGACTCAGGAATGAGCAGGCGGCCCTTTTGGAAAACTTGAAAGAGGGAAACAACATGTTTGGCTGGTGTCCCAGAAGACATGAGTCCAATGGTGGGTAGATGCAACTTTTATAATTTCTCTGCATGAGCTCATTCACAGAATTGGAATAGGCAGGAATGTCTAGTGCAGACATGATCTGGTCCCTAGTCAAAGGAGAAGGGGGTCTGTGGGATGGGTACATTCCAAGAAGTACATGGTGTGACGGAGAGCCCTGAGTTTCTTTTCCAAGGGTTAAGATTCCCTTAGAATTTTCCTTATGTTATGATAAATACAGAGATGGCCAATAGATAAAAGATAAAATGGAGATACAATTTGATAAATAGATTACAGTAAAGACATTGATTCAACTGGTCTAGTTAAATGCATCACCTATTGATTCATGAATATTAAGAAGCTAGCTGGAAAGCAGATCAAATTCTCCTTTCAAATGATTGCTTCATTTCCTTCTTAGCATCATGCTACATTAGAAGTCAAATTCAATTATTAAGATTACTTGTGAGTATGGAATCAGACAAGGAGAAACTACCTTTCAAACCTTCATAGATAGACCTTAAAGGAATCACAGAGAAAACTAACTGAATGCATTGGGTTCCGATTTTCATGTTTTCACTCCCAGAGACCAAACTAAATTCATGACTTCTAAGTTAGTAGGACATAGGTAACTGATCATCCATTTCTATGGATGGAGGTTTATGAACCTCTGTCTCAAGCATCTCAGAAGGTTGCCTTATCAAGGGAGTCATTTCTTTTAAGAAAAGCTATTCCAATATTCTTTTTTCACAATCATTTTAAAAGCTGCAGTGTAAAATGAAAGGCTGGTACCATGAATCTACTGATGGTGGCATGTCAATTCCAGCTTTGACTTACAGCGACCTCATGCACATTCAGCTGTTCATTTAATGTTAGTAAATACATGTGGGGGTGGGTGCTTGTCTTCTTTAAAAAGCAAGTTCCTCATACAAATTAAGCAGTCATACTTTGTGCTGTTTCTTTTACAGCTGTTCTTGTCTCAGAATAAACCATTATCCTCACTGTAATCTTATGTTTATTAGTAATTTTAAAACAATAAAATTCTCGACTACATATTCCTCCTCCCCTATCAAGTCAGAAAAGCATAATGTGTAAATCACGTTTGCTAGCAGGGCTAAAAAGAATGGCTCTCTTAAGCCAGGGGGCTTAAACAGCTGTCAGAAGAAGGTGCCTTGGTGGCCTCAGAGATTGTTTAGGTGGGGCCACACAATTTGAGCTTTTGGACCCACCAAGGATACCTGTCAGTTTTGCTGGAGAACAACAACAGATATGGTTCCATTGAAGACTGTCACTAATGGTACAAAGTGGTGTCTGTAACAATTAACAATCATGTCTGTCTAGACAGCTTTTGAGAGAAAACTCATGATGGAACATTTTTTGTTGTATGGTGTGTGGTTCTGATAAGCAATAAAAACCACTTTTTGCATGCTAATGTGCATTCATATCCTAATCTGAAGAATGAGAAGTTTATGGAGCAACCCCCACTGGTTATTGGTACCCAGTCTCCTCCTAACTATGCATAAATAAGCATCCACTGGGAGTGCCGTGGGTATATGGAGGCTGCTCAGGTTGTCTCACCCTCATCTATCCCTTGGGTTTATTGTAGACAACCTTTTTTTTTTTGGTAAAAGTATTCAATGAAAGAAATTAACACAACTTAGGCAACTTCATATATTATATCTTAAATTATATGAGCAATTTGCAAAGATAATTATAGTTTATAAAACAGTGATATAGATCAGTGGTTCTCTACCTTCCTGGTGCCACGACCCTTTAGTAGAGTTTCTCGTGATATGTGACCCTCACAACCATAAAATTATTTTCATTGCTACTTAATCACTGTAATTTGGCTACTGCTATGAATTAGGTGAACCCTGTGAAAGGGGTGTTTGACCTCCTTACTCATAGTCCAGCATCCAAATGCAGGGTCACAACGCACAGGTTGAGTACCAGTGATAAAGATGAAAGCCAAAAACCTAACCTATGAGGACACTATTGACTCACAGAAACCCTACAGGACAGGGCAGTACTGCCCCTGTGTGTTTCTGAGACTAACTCATTATAGGAAGAGACGATGCCCACTTTCACCCATGGAGCTACTCATGGTTTCAAACTGCTGACCATATTATGAGCAGCCCAATGTGAAATCACTACACCTGCATGGCTTCTGGAGATAGGTGAGGCTATCCCTGATTTATCAACAAAGAAACCAATTTAAAGAAAAAGTCTTTGTGCAAGTCATGCAACATATGGTAAACCTTGTTTGTTCGCCATCCCCAGTGGCACACCTTGGCAATTCATTACAGTGCGTTGATTTTAGCCAACATATATTAGTGACCTCAAAACATTGACAGTCTACTCCTCAATGTGCAGGCACGCAAGGGTGTATGTTGTGGCAACTGAAAAGTATTTATTCAGAAACAGCCATTCTAAGAGTTAATTTCCCCTCAGTACTATGTGATTATATTATATTGCTATAATACATTTCTAGAGTCAAAAGAATGGGAAGCTTCTTTCTCCCTATCCTTATTTTTCATTGTTTGCACCCAACATTCTATGTTAGAACAGAAAATGAAAGGCAACATTATATTAGCTGGCATAAATAGAATCATGGGTCCATTTTTCTTATTTGTAGGATACACTAAACCACATATACAGGGTTTTATTTGGAATGTAATTAATCAAAGAGACACAAAATTGATACTTGGCCTTCTGAATGTGAGCATCGAAAATTTCAAAGAGGTAGGGTGTTTAAAACTGTTTAGTAAAGTTCTAAGGAAAGTACCCTGAGCAACATTAATCCAAGTTGAAATTATACAGAAATAAGGCTTCTTCTACTATAGTAAGCCACACCAGCATTACAGCAGTAAGGAATGTTAATTGAGAGAATACAGTAGCTTGATTTGTTTGTAAAAATAATTAACAAACTTATACCATGTCCTTGAACTCCTTTGTTGGATTTTTCTGCTACGGAATTGGACTGGTGCAGTTTTGTTGTTGTTGCTTGTTTGTTATATTTCTGTGACAGTATGACAACTGCAAAAGAAGCAAATGCCAGGCAACCAATACATGGAGGAATGTGCACCCTACGGCATGCGTTTTTTGAAGGAGCAGGGGCAGGAACAGAAAAAAAAAGAAACACAAACATAAAACATATATTCAATCAAATACTTGTGCTGCAATCTATAGTTATGCTCTAATAGTCACCAACTTTCCCAATGGTATTAGAATTATCAGTGTAGTGTTCTTCAGTGTAACAGTTAGATAAGTCCTACTTTGCTTTCTGGGTTTTTGTTGTTATAGGTACAAGAAAGTCTGCTTAGACTGGTAGGGATCCAATGATTTATAACCTGAAGGAAACACTGCGAGGTCTCATTGCTGTAACATTTGTGTCAGTCTGTTTGGTTGAGGGTTTTCCTGTCTCTCTCTCTCTCTATCTCTCTCTCTCTTTTTAATCTCTCTCTCTCTCTCTCTCTCTCTCTCTCTCTCTCGATCTTGCTCTTGCTCTCGCTCTCTCGCTCTTTTTTTTTTTTTGGTTGATCTTCGACATTACCAAATACAATGGCCTTCTCTGGGGACTGGTCTCTTTGATAACATATCAAAGTACCTAGGGCAGAGACTCATTTTCTTCATTTGTGAGAAACTTTCTGCTTGTAATCCCTCCTTATTCATAGTCCAACATCTGCATGCATAAAAGGCAGTTGAAAATGTCATAATTTGCATCAGGTTTAACAGAGTCCTCAAAGATGTCACTTGGGGGCTAAAAAAACATATTTTAAAAAAGTACACTACCATTGAGTTCATTCCAACCTATTATTCAGTATATAATTGTTTCTGTGATTTCTTGAGATTTTAATTATTTATGGGAGTAGACAACTTCACCTTTAACCCCAAGGAGCAACTGGGTGGGTTTGAACTACTCCACTTGTGGTCAGCGGCTCAATGGGTAACACACTATGCCAGTGGTTCTCAACCTTCCTCATGCTACAACTCTTTAACCCAGGTCCTCATGTTGTGAGAACCTCCAACCATAAGATTCTGTTACTGTTATGAATCAAAATGCAAATATCTTATACACAGAATGCATTTTCATTGTTACAAATTGAGCATAGTTAAAATGTAGTGATTATATATAATATGTAATTATATATTGTGAAATGTTTATTTCTAGTTACAAATAAATGAAATTTTGTCTTCAAGCATGGTGTGATATGGGTAACAGTCTTCCCACCCTGTACTCATATGTGGGCATATCTGCCAATGAACAGCCCCACCTAGGGATGGATAGAGGAACGATGTCTCAGTTCTTATAACCATCAGAAATATGTTTTTCAACGATCTTAGACAGCTCCTATGAAAAAAGATCCTTTGACCCCCACAGGGGTCGTGATCCCCAGTTGTGAACTGCAGCACTATGCTAACTGGTTGTTGGTAATTTGTTGTTGCTGATTTTTATATCTCTTGCCTTTTCCTGTTATATCTCTTGCCTTCTAAGTAACTTTCCTTAGGAAACTTCCTTTTCTAAGCAGCATCTGTAATATCCAAATGTTTTTGCTTTTTATTTATTAGCTTGCTTGATTTTATTTTTTACATCAAGATGTAAAGGCATGACTATCCGTTTCCAGTATTGTGCTTACCTCTCCCAGGGCATATTGCTCTGGGCATAGCAGATGTCTTTACTGCAATCATTTCTGCGGCATCGAGTTGACGAAGGAGCGAGTGTGAGAACTACTTTAAAAGTTGACAGTATTGTCTGATAAATTCAGTCTATCACACTTTTAAGGAGGTTTCCTTCCTAATACAAAATACTTTCTATTTTCACATTTTTCATATTTTTCAGATTGCAAATATAATATTGAAAAATGTATGATTAAAAGTAAGATTTGAATCTTAATGAAATACCTGTATATTTACCTTTAAAATGTCATTTGCTATTCAAATTGAAAGTAAACATTATCTGTAATCCAACTATACCTGCTTAGGCAATTTAAATATCTGTATGATTTCTACTTTTACCATTACTTATTAAATGTTTCATAGGCTAAAATAGCTGGTATGTTAAATTTTCAATGCAAAAGATCAGCGGTTACTATTGCTTGTCCCCATTCCACATCTAGCCTTAGCATATCTTATTGTTTCGGATAAAGAGTGAAGATTAAAATGCACTTAAAACAACAAAATTCTACACGATCATCTGAGTGTTGTCTGGGATGCTGAATTACATCTCAGAGTTTATTTATTAATTTTTAAAGAATATAGCCAATGGATAAATGTATTGCCAAAAGGAAGGTGATATTGAATTGACGAACCAATATTTTGGCAAAGGTCCATTACCCGTAGGAGCTTCATTAATTCATTGGCACAAAAATTGGGTAAACAACATGTGGTTTCGTAAATCGATTTAGCCCCCAGGGAAGGACGTTAGCATAGGGAGAACAATATGGAACATCAGCTTTTACTGTGTTTCCCAAATGGTCATTGCTATTTTATGGAGATGAGGACACAGGTATCTTACAAGTTTTAGTATTGCAAAGTTTCCCCAGCAATAAGGTCTCAAATTCCTAGGCAGTTGCTCTGCCTAGCATAACCACTAATAAAATCTCTCTCACCTAAGAGAGCATCTGAATATCCATGCAGTAGGAAACTGTGGGTTTTACAATGTTTTTCCTATCTTGAATCCAGTTCTTGTATTTTATGAATTAACTTCAAGATATACTTCTGAGATAGTATCTACATTTTTTACCCCCTGGTGGCAATCATGTATGCTAATATTTAGAGGTATAGGTAGCAGACCCTTGTTTTGTTTTGAAACCCTTTGTTTTGAAAATTAGATAAAGGCATGCCTCTTTATCCATCCCTGTGAATTAAGAAAATATTTCCCATTGTAGGGCACAGTAAAGTTTTCAGCTATCACTTGGCCCTTGGCGGGCAAATGTTGTGGGTCAGTGCAGAAGAGATTTTTCCAAGTGAAATATATGTATTTGTTTTCAAAGGGTCATTGGCTGTTTTATGGATATGAGGATATACTGATGTTTGCTATGAAATGATCTCAAGCTTCCAGGCAATGGCTACCATTAATCTCCTGAAAGAACGCAGCAGGAAATTTTACCTAGGCAGCATTTATAAGTTTTTTCTAAGAAGCGCAATGACAATCAAACCGAATTGAAGGATGAAACAGAGAAGATGTAATGGAGACAATTAGGAATTACCATGAAACATTCACAGAGCTTAAGAGACTGAGTCTCTGAGTGTGCCTTGCATGTTATCCATCAAGCTGGACTCTACCCAGAGACATATCATTAAAAAAATTGAGGTATACTTAAAATAAAAGCAAACAAAAAAGCACCAACAAACCACTATTGAAGACAGTTATACTGTGAGACACATGAAGCTTCTATGATTGGTCAATGGTAGGTTTGGTTATGATTTGTTCAAAGGCCAATAGATTCTTACCCTACATGTTGTCCATGCATGTTACTGTGGTGTTTTGCTTGCTGTGCAGCAATGCTCCTGGCATTTCAAATACCAGCAGGGTCACTCACAGTGAACATATTTAAATGGGGTCTGCAGTCTAGGAACATTCTAGGAAAGGGCAGTCCACATATGGCAAATTTTCCACAGAAAACATTATCAAAAGCAGCAGGGCATTGCCTGTTAGAGAGACCCTCAAGTTAGAAGGCACTCACAATATGGAAATGATGCCTTTTCAAGGCAAAGTCAACATGAATGGAACACTTGGAGTGCAGCTCTCAGAACCCTCATCTGCTGAGGAGCAATAATTAAAATGAGAAAAAATAGCTACAAATAAATATTAATGTTTAGAATGTGGGATATAAGAAACATCAAAAGTTGTCAGAAGCAAAATGAATTGCAAAAAGCAAAACAAACCAAAAACATCCAACCATATCCTAGGCATCAGTTATCTGAAATGAACTAGTATCAGCCATTTGGAATAGGATAACTATATGGTTTACTGTGCCAGGAATGGCAAATTAGACAGAAATTGCTGTGATAGCATTTATAACCATAAAGGATATTTAAGATCTATCTTATAGTATAATGCTATATGTGTTCTTCTACAAACACATTTAGCACAAATATTATTAGAATTTATTCCCCAAACCCTATGATGCAGACCTTGAAGGATTATAATAATCTTTTCAGCCTGAAATCAATGAAATATGAAGTCAAGATTTATTGATAATTGCTGCTTGACAAAATGGCATTGGAGCTGTATCTGACCCCTTTGGCCCAACAAAGGGGAAGGAGAATTCAACTATGAGTAGAGTAAAATGAGTAAAATCTGCTGCAAGCAGATTTTTCTCTACCTCCGTCCTTCTTTTACCTGACCCTGCACTAAAGGTTTTTTTGAAGGCACTCTACTTTTCCAATCTATTTGATAACCCATTGAATGCCACACAGAATTCAAAGACAGTACTCTTTACTATGGGTTTCTATTAGGAAATTTCATCAATTTCCACATGCTAGGATCATAAATCATTAGGGATATATCTTGGTCAATGGCAGTGCCTCTCCACAGCTAGAAACCAAGACCCTCTCTTGTCATTAGCATCTCAGTCATATGGTCCCTTGACATCCACTTTTTCCTTGGAGTGGGAAATCCACCCACTGCTTCCAAAGTCTCAGAGTTCCTGGTCTCAGTGCTGTAGTTCCTCTGCTCTGGAGTTTCGGGTGGTTCATAAGGGAGGGCCCTGCATGTCTCTGCCAATTCAGGCAAGATCATGAGTGTGCCCCATGGTTGGCTCTGCTTCATTCATGCCCCAGGAATTCTCTCTGTTCTTGCATCTGAGGTGACTCTTTTATAGACACCTTATCATGGTCCCACTCAATTATTTGATGCAAGGTGCAGAGCAGGAGAAGAATCATTTGAAGGAATGTTACTTCGAAACACTGGTGATTGGAATGTGAAAGTTAGATATCAACAAGGAGGAGAAGGCACTATAAAATATGGCAGAGATGCTTAGGCTTTATGTCAACATGGCTGGGAAGAGCTTCTTAGGAGATTAGCAGTAGCCCCTCTCATGTAACCTAACATAACATGAAACTATTTCCATGATAATCTCTGCTATGTGTAGCAAAGCCATTGGAAGAAGACAAGGTTACAGTGCAAATAACTCCTTTGCTTAGGTCACAGTCATAGTACAATTAGAATGAAGTGCCCTAGGGGGTGTAGGCTACTCCCTACATAAGTACAAATATATATAGTTTATTTCCATTAGAAAGATGATATATATCTTATATATTTATATCATCTTTCTAATGAAATTTAAACTAGACAACAAATGCTAGAATTATATATATATTCTTTAGTTTTAAATGATATGAAATATATAATTTAAATATGTATTCTTTAGTTTTAATTAAATATATATGAAAGAAATTTATACCAATAAATTATCTCATGCAGTCATATATGTGCATTAGTCCAATCAGTTCAAAGTCATAGATGGATGCCAAGGCTGATAAACCAAGAAGTGAAAAGACTTAAGGAAGCAGGAATATGAAGTACAAACATTTTATATATATTGTGAAGGGTAGGTTTGTTATACCAACATGGCCACAGAAGATTGGTGGGTCTGTTGTGACGGCACAGCCAATGAACACGCGGGATGAATTAAAGGGCAGAGATAGGAAGGGCTTGGCAAGTCCCACCCTCTCTCTCTCTTGTTTCAAGATCTTCGGACCAGAGACCTGCCTTGTTCGTCCTGTGCCTTGACCTCCAAGCAACACTACCCGTGGGACACCTAATCGTGGACTGTGTTGCTGTGAGTTGAGGATCCTTCAAGCCCTACTTAGCCACGCTCCTGGGATATACATCTCTTGAGCTGGAGATTGTTGGACTCTGTCATCTGGCTGACTGTTGGTGACCTGCTCTGCTGTTTGCTGCCTGTGACCAGATAGCCTGGATTGCTCTACAGAGGACTATTCAGCGGCACTCAAGAATTGAAAGACTGCCAGTCTTCTAGTTGCCTCATGCAAGTGAGTTGCACCGAGCAATCTGTATTGTTTTGTAGTTAACTTTTTCTCTTTTTATCTTATATATCTTTCTCAATATATAAATATATAAAAATAATTACTAGTGTCCTGAATTTTATTTCTCTAAGAGAACCCTGCCTGAAGTGGTACCAGGAGTGCTTCTAGAGAAATAGAATCATAAACATGGGTCTCCTTGATTGGTTCTCCAATCTGATTAGTCTTAAGAGCACTGGTGATGCTAATTCTATACCTAAAGACATGGATAATTCTGCCAATCCTATTAGTCCATGGTGTGAAATAGCAAAGCTAATAACTGAAATAGGAGCACCTATGGATGGGGTTCTGATTCCAGGAGAGGCTCTGGGAGAACATATGTCTGATATATTCCAGCAGGTTTGTCAAGATGCCAAGTATAAGGAAGCTGGTTGACTGGTACTCCTTATGATGGACTATGTGATTAAGGAGAGGGATTGCCTCAGAGCCTCAGAAGCACGCTTTAAGTGCCGACTTACAGACTTGAAGACATCGGCATGTGCTACAAATGAGAGCCTTCTTGCCTGTAGTAAAAGAGCTGATATTGCTGAGAACCAGGTCCAAAGTCTCATTATGCGAGTGGCTGAACTACCACGTCAGCTGAATGGGAGATCTAGAGCAGTGTCAGAAGCCAAAGTGAGGGCATTGATAGGAAAAAATTGGGACCCTGAAACACGGGATGGTTATATATGGGCTGATGATCCAGAAGAGGAGGATATTATGCCACCATTAGAAACAAGTGAACCAGCCCAGTCACTAGATTTGCCCCACCCAGCTGGAGATAGTAGTCTATTATCAACAAAACAGCCTGCGTCTGAGTAGATCAACCAACCTACTCAAGGTGAAATACCAGGTGGGGCTGCATCTCTACCATTGCCCAAGGAAATGACTTACAAGATAGTGCTGAGAACACCCAGGAAACACCTTCACCATTGAACATTTCTGCTAGACCTATAACTAAAATTAAGGCAAGGAAAGCTCCTAAGGGTGAGGCCGCGATGATTACTCAAGAAGAAATATGCTATACTCACAAAGAACTGCTCGAGCTTTCAAATACATACAAGCAAAAGTCTGGGGAGTATCCCTGGGAATGGTTACTAAGGGTGTGGGATACTGGTGCAAGAAATGTAATGTTAGATCAGTCTGAGTTTCTGGATATGGGACCCCTAAGCACAGACTCTTCTTTCAATGTCTCAGCAAGAGAGGCTAAGAGAGGAGCCAACTCCTTATTTGGCTGGTTCACTGAGGCATAGGCTGCAAGATGGCAACTTGAGGTTCCTGACCTACCTTGGTACACTGTAGAAGAAGGCATCCAAAAGCTGAGAAAAATTGGTATGGTGGAATGGATCGATCAGGATATTCCCATAGACCCCAAAAGGGGGTGTCCTGAGGACATACTGTTCACTACAACCATAAGGAATAAGTTTGTGAAGGGGGACCCAGCATCTTTGAAGAGTCCTATAATTGCTTTGTTGTGTGCACCAGGATTAACTGTGGGAACTGCCTTAAGTAAACTCCGACATTTGCCCACGATGGGGCTGATTGGACTGCGTGGTAACAGAGGGCAAGTGTCAGCAGTGAATCAACAGAGACAGGGTGGACGTGGTTATAATAGACAACAAGGCTTTCGTGGTAATCAAAGCAGCCTGTCTCGTGTGGAATTATGGCATTGGCTACTTAATCATGGTGTTCCTAGGAGTGAAATAGATGGGAAACTTACTAAATATTTATGTGACTTGTACATGCAGAAGAATGCTGGATCAGGTGAACAGAGGAATAGGCAGTCACGATCAATCGACCAATTCCCAGACCTGAGCCAATTTACAGACCCACAACCACTTGAATGAGGGGAAGGCCAGGTCCCTTGGAAGAAGGACCCTGCCACATCACCAAAGGTTTATGCTGTTAGTCTTTCTTCTAGCCTTCCTCAAAGGGACCTCAGGCCTTTCACAAGAGTGACTGTTCATTGGGGAAAAGGAAATAATCAAAATTTTCGGGGATTACTAGACACTGGATCTGAACTGACACTAATTCCAGGGGGCCCAAAGTGTTTTGAAGGCCCGCCAGTCAGAGTGGAGGCTTATGGAGGCCAAGTTATTAATGGAGTTTTAAGCTCAGGTACGCCTCACTGTGGGGCCGGTATGACCCTGAACCCATCCTGTGGTTATTTCCCCAGTTCCAGAATGCATCACTGGAATAGACATACTTAGTAACTGGCAGAACCCCCACATTGGATCCCAGAAATGTGGAATTAGGGCTATTGTAGTGGGAAAGGCTAAATGGAAACCCTTAGAATTGTCATTGCCTAGGAAAATAGTAAACCAAAAGCAATACCGCATTCCTGGAGGGATTGCAGAGATCAGTGCCACCATCAAAGACTTGAAAGATGCACGGATGGTAATTCCTACCACATCTCCATTTAACTCACCTATTTGACCTGTAAAGAAGATAGACGGATCCTGGAGAATGACAGTGGATTATAGTAAGCTTGACCAGGTGGTGTCTCCAATTGCAGCTGCAGTTCCAGATGTGGTCTCATTGCTTGAGCAAATTAATACTTCTCCTGGTACTTGGTATGCAGCTATTGATCTGGCCAATGCCTTCTTCTCGATACCAACTTCAAAGGATCACCAAAATAAGTTTGCCTTCAGCTGGCAGGGGCAACAGTACACTTTCACAACTCTCCCCCAGAGGTACATCAACTTGTCTGCCCTGTGCCATAATTTAGTTCGAAGGGACCTCGATCGCCTGTCTATTCCACAAAATGTCACACTAGTCCATTATATTGATGACATTATGCTGATTGGATCCACTAAGGACGATGCATCAAAGACTTTAGATTCATTAGGACAGCATCTGCATACAAGAGGTTGGGAAATTAACCCAACAAAGATTCAAGCACCCTCCACCTTGGTAAAATTTCTAGGGGTCCAGTGGTGTGGAGCATGTCGAGATATTCCCACTAAAGTGAAGAACAAGCTATTGCATCTGGCTCCCCCAACAACAAAACAGGAGGCACAACGCCTAGTGGGCCTTTTCAGATTTTGGAGGCAACATATCCCTCACTTGAGTGTTCTACTTCGACCTATTTATCAGGTGACATGAAAGGCCTCCAATTTTGAATGAGGCCTGGAACAAGAAAAGGCTCTGCAATGGGTTCAGGCTGCCGTGCAAACTGCTTTGCCACTGGGACCATATGATCCAGCTGACCCAATGGTGCTAGAAGTGTCAGTTGTTGATAAAGATGCAGTGTGGAGTCTTTGGAAGACCCCTATTGGTGAATTACAGCGTAGACCATTGGGATTTTGGAGTGAAGTCCTGCCTTCTTCTGCAGACAACTACTCCCCCTTTGAAAAACAACTGTTGGCCTGTAATTGGGGTTTGTTGGAGACTGAACACCTCACCTTAAGCCATCAAGTCACCATGAGGCCTGAACTACCCATCATGAACTGGGTATTGTCTGACCCACAGAGTCATAAAGTTGGACGTGCGTACCAACACTCCATTATTAAATGGAAGTGGTACATACGAGATCGGGCCAGAGCAGGACCAGAAGGTACAAGTAAACTGCATGAAGAAGTGGCCCAAATGCCCACAGTCCCCACTCCAGTCCCATTACCTTCTCTTTCCAAATCTGCACCGATGGCTTCCTGGGTAGTTCCTTATAATAATTTGACTAAAGAACAGAAAAGTCATGCTTGGTCCACGGATGGCTCTGCACGATATGCAGGTGACACTCGTAAGTGGACAGCAGCAGTGCTACAACCCCTTTCTGGGATCTCCCTGAAAGATAGTGGTGAAGGAAATCCTCCCAATGGGCAGAACTCTGTGCAGTGCACCTGGCCATTCAGTTCGCCTACAAGGAAAAGTGGCCAGATGTGAGACTGTACACTGAATCATGGGCTGTGGCTAATGGCTTGGCTGGATGGTCAGGGACTTGGAAGGAACATGATTGGAGAATTGGTCACAAGGACGTGTGGGGAAGAGATATGTGGATGGATCTCTCTGAATGGGCCAAAAAAGTAAATGCAATTGTGTCTCATCCAGAGGTTACCTCTGAAGAGGAGGGCTTTAACAACCAAGTAGATAAGATGACACGCGCTGTGGACACTGGCCCTCCTCTTTCCTCTGCCACTCCTGTTATTGCCCAATGGGCACATGAACAAAGTGGACATGGTGGCAGGGATGGAGGTTATGCATGGGCACAGCAACATGGACTTCCACTCACCAAGGCTGAATTGGCCACAGCCACTGCTGAGTGCCCTATTTGCCAGCAGCAAAAACGGACGTTAACTTCAAGGTACGGAACCATTCCTCAGGGAGATCAACCAGCAACTTGGTGGGAAGTTGATTATATAGGACCACTCCCATCCTGGAGGGAGCAGCGCTTTGTTCTGACTGGAATAGACAGATATTCTGGACATGGATTTGCTTTCCCTGCACGCAATGCTTCTGCCCAAACCACCATTCGTGGACTTACAGAATGCCTCATCCACCAGCATGGCATCCCACATAGCATTGCTTCAGATCAAGGAACTCACTTTACAGCAAATTCAGTGCAGCAATGGGCCCATGCCCATGGAATCCACTGGTCATATCATGTTCCTCATCATCCTGAAGCAGCTGGCTTGATAGACGATGGGATGGGTTCCTGAAGACACAACTGCGAAGCAAACTACGTGGCAACAACTTGCGAGGCTGGGGCAGTGTTCTCCAGAAAGCTGTATATGCTTTAAACCAGTGGCCAATATATGGTGCTGTGTCTCCAATAGCCAGGATTCATGGGTCCAGGAACCAAGGGGTGGAAACTGGAGTGGGACCACTCACTATTACTCCTATTGACCTACTTGCAGCATTTTTGCTTCCTGTCCCAGCAACCCTATGTTCTTTGGGACTGGAGGTCCTGGTCCTAAAAGAAGCAACTCTTCCACCTGGAAACACAGCACAGATTCCACTGAACTGGCAGCTGAGAATGCCACCTGGCCACTTTGGGCTTCTCATGCCTTTGGATCCACAGATCAGGAAGGGTGTCACTGTACTGAGTGGTGTGATTGTTCAAGATTATCAAGAAGAAATTGGACTGGTGTTACTTAATGGGGGTAAAGAGGAATATATCTGGAATCCAAGAGATCCCATAGGCCAACTCTTAGTGTTAACATGCCCTGTGATAAAAGTTAATGGTAAATTACAGCAACCCCATCATAACAGGACATCTAATGACCTAGACCCCTCAGGAATGAAGGTCTGGGTCACCCCACCAGGCAAAAACCCGCACCCAGCTGAAGTGATTGCTGAGGGCAAGAGTAATACAGAATGGATAATAGAAGAAGGTAGTTCTACCTACCAATTACGACCACATGATCAATTGCAGAAGCGAGGGTTGTGGTTATTCATGTATTTTCTGTTTATTAGCTTATTGAATTTTTTTCTTTGCTCATGTATGATATATCAGCTACAGTTGAACTCAGTGTGTTCTCATTTATATGTATGATAGATGTTTAATGTTAAGTATAAGCTTGATTTCATTGATGTCTAGAAATTCTATATGTGTAAAAAATTGTGTACAGGTGCCATGTTGGCAAGGGGTGGATTGTGATGGGTAGGTTTGTTATGCCAACATGGCCACAGAAGATTGGTGGGTCTTTTGTCACGGCACAGCCAATGAACATGCGGGGTGAATTGAAGGGCAGATATAGGAAGGGCTTGGCAAGTCCCGCCCTCTCTCTCTCTTGTTTCTGGATCTTCGGACCAGAGACCTGCCTTGTTCATCCTGTGCCTCGATCTCCAAGCAACACTACCCGTGGGGCAACTAATCGTGGACTGTGTTGCTGTGAATTGAGGATCCTTCAAGCCCTACTTCGCCATGCTCCTGGGATATACATCTCTTGAGCTGGGGACTGTTGGACTCTGTTATCTGGCTGACTGTTGGTGACTGTTGGTGACTGTTGCTCTGCTGTTTGCTGCCTGTAACCAGATAGCCTGGATTGCTCTATAGAGGGCTATTCAGCGGCACTCAAGAATTGAAAGACTGCCAGTCTTCTAGTTGCCTCATGCAAGTGAGTTGCACCGAGCAATCTGTATTGTTTTATAGTTAACTTTTTCTCTTTTTATCTTACATATCTTTCTCAATATATAAATATTTAAAAGTAATTACTAGTGTCCTGAATTTTATTTCTCTAAGAGAACCCTGCCTGACACATATATAATATATGTGTATATATATGTATATTCTTTAGTTTGATATAAAATCAGTTTGAGTTCTCTAGGAACCCAGGTAGCCTAACACAATGATCTTTCTAATGGAAATGAAGTTCAGTATCACATGCTAGAATTTTGCAAATCCAGTGGCATATTAAGTTTAAATACATTGTTTCAACCACATAGATTGCATCATGTATGGTAATCTCATTAGGTGGACACAAAAATAAAATTTCATACATCTGTGGGCTGAGACAATGGGGAAACGCAATATTATCAGGTTTAGAATAAGGCTACAGCACAAAAGAATCATTATAGAATTGCACATCCCTGTTCAAGCAATTTCAGGATGAAGATAAAAATAGTTTTAAAAGTTCATGGGAGTCAAAATGTGACATTGTGTGTATGCCACTTGAATACCGACTGTCACAAGGATAGATTTGTTTCACTGAACACTAAAACAAAAGATCAAATGCATTGTTGGATAATACAAAAAAAACCAGTCACTAACACACAGAACAGACACTGAAGAGCAAAGTGAAAGTCAGAAGAGACTCTCAACCTGCCTTTCAGGGGCAGGATTGTAGCTTGTTGCTGGGAGGTGCTGTGGGGTTGGGTCCCGCTCATAGTGACCCTGTGCACAATAGAAGGAAATCCTACCTGGCTCTGCCCCATTTCAGCAACAGTTCTTCACTTTCAGTTCCTTGTAACCACTGTGTCAGTTTATCCCATTGAAGCCCTTCCTTTTGTGGACCCTCCACTTTACTTAGCATGATGTCCTTCTCCAGGGAGTCGGCTTTCCTGGCAACATATCCAAAGTATGCAACATGAAATCTCAACATCCTTGCCACTAGAAAACCTTTTGGTTGGACTTCTTGCAAGAGAGTTCTATGTATTCCTTAGGATGCTTCAGTTTTCTTCTGTCTTCTTTATTTAATGTCAAGATGTCACATGCATATAAAGCAATTGAAAATGCCCTGGTCATGCACTTCTTCCCATGAATGTGGTCCATTTGTTTCTGTGCATTCTATCTGGAGAAATCCACATCTTAATCATGTTTGTATTGCTGAAAAAGGTATGGGATATGAAGAAGTTATTGGTCTTGCAAACTTCTAATATTCTATCCTCAGCTTCATTTCTAGCACTAAAGTTATATTATCTAGCTACTGATCCTTCATTTTTCTTATAACTTTTGCATCCCAGTCACCAATAATTATTGTACTTTGCATTGGTTGTTTGTTGGATCAATTTATCACTGAAGATGTTGGTAAAATTCTTCTGTTTCTTCATCAATTGTTTTGATGGTTGGTGCATAAATTTGGTTATAATTACATTCACTGGAGTTCCTTGAATATGGATAGACACTATCCTATCTTAGATAGCATTTTACTTCAAGATAGGGGTTTTTTTTTTTTTTTTAGGGCATCACTGCTCTCTGGCGGTGGGAGTACAAGATAGGGTTTAACACATTCTTTTTATTAAACAACTTTATTGATAATTTAGTTCACTGATATTAAGAAGAGTCGTGTAAACATCACCACAATCAATTTTGGAACATTTTTTCTTGCTTGTACTTTCAATTGTTGTGTCTTCATATCTCTCTACCTCTCCTGCCATGCTCTTAGGGAATTAATGATCCTTTTTGATCATTGACCTTATGTATGCCATAGCATTCCTCTTTAGTTGTCATTCCAAGAATAATAAAATATGTGACTGTCTGTTCCAAAATGGGCAATAACATTTCTTTTCAGCTAATTAATTCCAAAGAGATCAATTTTTGCATATTTCAGTTTTTCGTGACTTCTCATTTCCTAGATCAGTACTTTGTATACTTCAAATTCCAGCTCATAATGCTTGTATGCAGCTGATCCTTCTCACATTGACTTGTTTCCAGCAGTAAAGAAGAATTCAAAGGCTTTACTCCACCCATATTATTATGGTCAAATCTAGCTTGAGAAAACAGCACTTTTTCAGTCTTAATTTGAGTTTTTTTCCAACATGCATGGTTCATATTCTGGCATTTTATCCAACAATATTCTCTTGCTGTTCATAAGGTTTTCAGAATCAGACAATGTCGCATTGTCATTCATAAGGTTTTCCATGGCTAGTGTCTTTGACCACAACAGCCTATTAATTTGTCGTGGTCTGACCTTCATCTTGAATTTCTGCTGAGACCTGTGAACTTTGAGGGATCATCCTGCTATTGGGAATACTTGTGGCAAAGCTTTCAGCATCACAACAACATGCAAGAAACCATAGTACAGCAAACTGACAGTGAAACGCTTGATATATATTCATTTATGGGATAAACATACTGGAGATTCCAAAACTGGCATGACAAGTGGAAAGATGGGCACAGTAGAAGGTTGATGCAGAGTAGGGGATGGAGTGAGAGAAAAATAGTAGTAAGCAATTTTTTTTAAGAATATTTATTTATATAGTGGAAGCAAGCAGTAGCCTGAGATTACTCTCTGTTCAAGTGGTTGAATTGTCACATCATGGTAGAAAATTATATCATGGAAGAACAATCAGTAATGCTCTCTTAAGCACTGAGATTCTTTTGTTAGGTTATTCCATGACATTCTTTATCAAGATATGTTTCCAACTTATGGCTCACCATTCAGTATCCTGCCATGGGCAGGGTATATGCACATAGATAATTTGAAACTTGCACTTCTATGTTTTGGTATGAAAGGAACACTAACTTTCCTATGTCCACTGATTAAGAATAGTCACCTCCTACCTATCAACTTCCAAACATATGGACTTATCTAGTCAATCACTTAACTCTTTGGTCATATATATATGAAAACATCTTAGCAATATTTTAACAAAGTCAAAAATAATAAGCACAAATAGTACATCATATCAGAATATGTAAGTACATGTGAAAATGAAAACAAGAAAAGAAACAAAATTAATCAGAATAGTGAGTACTTTGAGAATGGAGATATAGAATTTTAAAATGAAATGAAAAAAGCTTCAGCATTAATTTTCAATTTATATTTTTGGATTAGGATATTAATTTCATTAGAAATACTTATAACTCACACTTATATTTTGCATTCTCTTTTTGTGGATAATACTTTTTGGAATCAAGTAAAGAGGAGCCATGTAATGCAGACTATTTTCTTTTATTTTTTGAATGATGTGCTTTCCTTTATTGCAAGGAGTATACAAAGAGGTAATTCCTTACCACTGTCAGGAATGAAATGACTCTTCAGTGAAAGCTTTAAATTTATTCTCTGTGGTAAATTTTTAAAATCCTTCCTTCTTTGACTCTTCCTTCTTTTGAGTTATTAAACATATTAACTAGCATAAAATTAAACTTTATGTTACTCCTAAGTAATGGGAAATCAGTCCTAAGATTAATTTTGATAATCCACAAAAGTTGAGATTTGAAATATTTTATTCATGCCCTAAAAATTAGTTGGACTCAAGCTACATACATAAAAGTGTCCAAAAATTCAAAGCTGCAGCCCAAACTGGCCTTGGGGAGAATCCAAAGGAAATTGCATTCTCAGAGGTTTCCCCATCTGCACCTTCATTTCACAGCCCCAAAGCATAAAGCCTGCCCTCGTGACTTATCAATAACTTCTTTTTGAACAATCCATTCCTTTATTCTTATACCATAAGCTATTTACAGATAATACTTTGGTGAAGTCAATCCCTGGTGACCTTCTTCTCCTCAGGGAAGACAGACAAATGTTAGTCCACTGTAGTATACGAAAGTCAGATTTTTCACAGCCAATATCTTCCTTCAGAGTTGTTACTTGGGTCTGGGAACACATTGGAACATGAGTGGCATAATAATTACTTTGTAAAATGGAGGGAGTGAAAGGAGTGTCTTTCACACCAGAAATCTATTCAGAGTGAAAATCTTATGATATGAGTGGGAAGAAGGTTTTATAGAATGCTACCCACTAGATAAGTTTTATCAGTCTTGATACCTCTCTCTGAGTCTTCTGTGACATTGTCTAGAGAGCAGTAGAACCAAAAGGAATGTTCAAAGAATCAAAAGGAATTTTCTATTCAGATGGGACTCTCCAACCTATGGAACTGAGGTAGCAGTGATATGGTCACTGGTGAGTCTGGCAATAAACAAAGTACTCTCTTTTTAGCACTAGAACTCTCAAACACTTCTGCTTACCAACATATGCAGGAACTTTGCTTTTTGATTTTTGTGTGTGTTGGTGTATAGGAAAAGGGATGATTTAAGCATTAGCTTTATCAACACCTGTGGAATCAAAGCTCCTATATTTTCATTTCACAATAAAGTATGCACAAATTACCCATAAATTTGGATATTTTCCTTAAAATGGAAAAGGTGACTACCAAAATATACAAATTTATGCTCTATCACTAAAACTTGTGATGAAGATATTGAAGAATTCTACTGTCTCGTTCACTTTGAAATTTATCAAGCATGCCCAAATTGGAAATAAGAAATTAATAGGAGTAGTAATTGGGAAAAATTGCATTCATCATGGATACAAACGTGGAGATTTTAAGACAAAATTTTACAAGACCAATGGCTTCTTCATGGTAAATACAGATTTTGATTAACAAAAAATTAGAGACAATATATGTAGATTTCTTTAGATGAAATACACATAAAAAAGACTACTTCTGGGCTGAACCCCGGAAGCGTAGTGGTTGTGCACGGGACTGCGGCCCACTGGGACGGAGGTTCAATTCCAACAGTGGAGCTGGGCCTCTTACTTCCACCACCAGAGAGCAGTGATGCCAAAAAAAAAAAAAAAAAAAGACTACATCTGAGAGAAGATATGATACCGAAACTCAATATCAGCGATCAAAAGGAGGCCAGAACTGACTGTGGAAAAGATCATTGTTAGCTCATATGGAAGTTCAGGTTGAAGACTAAGAAAATTAAAGCAGATTCATAAGAGTCTAAGTGGAACCTCATACTTTGGTTTCTCTTCAGATTGCATGACTCTTTTGCCTTTACAAAGTGGGGTCTTGAGTCTACTTTGAATATTGAGCTTCTCTCAAATCTCTAGAAACCCATGACAAGTAGCATGAGTAGCTGTTGGAGGGCATTGAGAATATGGGCACGGAGCACTGGAACTAATCGTGATTGCACAATTCAGTTTAATGGCAAGTTAACCATGGGTGATGTGTGTGGGGAGACTCTAAGATCAAGGTGGTAGTAATTGTTAAGTTCTACTTGAGATGTTTGAATGATTGGACTATTTGATTGTATGATATGTAAATTATGTGCCAATAATTTGTTGGAAGCATGCAAACAAAAATATATAGGAAAGAAATAAACAAAGTGGATGTGAGAATAGACACCGAAACTTTCTATCACAGAATTGCTAAGGTATATGGAAGAAAGGATGAAATTAAAGTATTAAATAGAAATTCTCAAAGGCAGGACTGATCAAGGAAAATAATATAAAGAAATGTGCAAATAACTTATTAGAAAAATAGGTAGCATGGTGAGCATTTTTTCAACATATTGCAATATTGAAAGAGTCTCTAAACAAGAAATTGAAAGATGCAAAAAAACACTTAAATAAGATGAAAATAATTCTCAGGAATCCAACAAGAACTAAAACCCATTCTACCATTTCAAAAGGTAGCATACAAGCAATAGCCAAGGTGCTGAAGAAAGACATACAAGTAGCATTAAACGCATTAGGAAGAAACAATTCTCCAGGAATGGATGAAATAAATACCAACTGGAATGTTTCCCAAAGCTGATAAACCTCTGGAAGCATTTCTCTTATTTGCCATGAAATTTAGAAGACAGGTATTTGGCTAACCTACAGGGATCTATAACTATGACTATTCCAAAGAAAGGAATGCAACAAAATGCATAACTATTAGAACAGTATCACGGCTAGCATATGCAAGTAAAATTTGATGAAGATTGTTTAACAACTATCAGATGAATCTTTCTGGAAGCAGAGAATATTAAAACAATATGTTTTCTTGTGCTTTATTGACTAGGCAAAGTCATGTGAAAGTGTGGGACTTAAGAAGAATTGAAATTCCAGAAAACTACATTGTGCTCATGAGGAACTTTTTTTTTTAGATAAAAATGTAGTTGTACAAACAGAACAAGAAAAATTTCTTGGGTTACAATCAAGAAATTTGTGTGACAGGGTTGTATCATCTCATACTTGTTCAGTCCACAGCAGATACCATCATGGAGTTCATTATATTATGTTAGATCCTATCATTGGGGATCACTTGGTCTCAACTGCCAAACCACTGAGAATTCTGGCGCATCCAGACAGCCTCCCCCTTGCCAACTTGGCAACTATACACATCTCTGAACCACACTTAGTCTCCCAAACAATGACAATAATAAATATATATTTGCACTGATCAAGATACCACTAACACACATCCAAAACAAGTCCACATTTACATATGACATTTTATAGATGAACAAAACAAAAATATTTAATGCACACATAATTTGGAGAAATAGCTCTTCACAATATGTTCCTCATTTCTACAACTAATCAAGTGGTCCTACCTCATTTTTATAATTACCTTTTTCCATTTCCCATCCTGCACTTCCTTTTCCCTCAGCAAACCCTACAACTTTTCATCCTCTTTGCATGACCGTTTGACCCAAGCTTTCTTTCCTAAAAGATCTAGGCCATTAGCCATCACATCAGACTTGGCTTGCTGGAGTTTCCCATTCATCTTATTCACAGGGTATGCAATCATCAACCTGTTTGCCTCCTTCTACCGAACCTCAGGTTTTAAGAACTTCAATTACAGTCTACCACCAGATTGGATTTCATCAGCTTTTGAAGCATAAAGAGCAAAAAGGATGCTCCAGAGAGATGTCAGAATTTTAAATTTTGGATTGACCAGCACCCACAGTGTATGACCATTTTCCATTTGGTTATGATTTTTGGAAATATACATGATGATTGGCTTCAGAAGTGATGGTGTATACAGTACCACAATGTGGAATGGTGAGACATTTCCAAAACAAACGAACCTGTGGTCTTTGAGTCAGTTGTGCCTCCCAATGACCCAATAGAATGTGGTAGAACATTCCTTTTAGGGTTCTAAGACGCTATCTCCTTATAACAGTCGAGAATGTCATCTTTCTCCCATGAAGCCACTGGTTGTTTCTAACTGCTGACTTTGTTGTTAACAAAGCCCCAAATGTGAATACTATGTCACCAGATGGTACAATACATTTAACCCTGACCTTCCTGAGACTAAACATAGGTTAAGTTTCTTAAAATAAAGTATTTCAACAGATTGCATTTTCAATTGTGCTTTCAGCATTTGCACTTCTAGTCACATGGCCAGAGCAGCTGCTGTGACGGCATGGAAAACACGCAAACAATTACATATCACTGCACTGATGAGTGTTTGATGTTTCTCTTGGTCTTTCCAACCCCAACCCCAACTACAAAAAGGAGCCCAAGGAGACCTGGTGGTATTTTCAGGGCTTACCCACACTCACATTGGTTCCCAGTTTCTAAATAGCTGCATGAAGGACATGTGTTCCATCAAAAAGAGCAATCATTAAGTTGCGGTGACCTCCTGTGTTAGAGAGGGTTCTCTAGAGAAACAGAACCAGGACACTAATAATTCTCTCCATATATTTATATAGATAGAACAATAGCTAACATAAGAAATAAACAGGTAACTAATCTATAAAGCAGTACAAATGGCTCAGTGCAACTCTCTTGTGTGATACAACTAGTACACTGGCAGTCCTTTGAATCTTCAGGGCCAGCGAGTCATCCTCTGTAGAGAAATTCAGGCTATCCAGTCACAAGCAGCAAACAGCAAAGCAAGTTGCCAACATTCAGCCAGAAAACAGACTCCAACAGTCCCCAGCTCAAGAGATATATATTCCAGGAGTATGGAGAAGCAGGGCTTGAAGGAACCTGAACTCACAACAACACAGTCCACGGATTAGGTGTGCTATGGGTAGTGTAGCTTGGAGAATGAGGCACAGGACTAACAAGGCAGCCGGCTCATACAAAAATCCAAGGGCAAGAAAACAGGGCAGGACTTGCTGAGCAATTCATATCTCCATCCTTCAATTTATCTTACATGTGTTCATGGCCCATGTTGGCACAAGTCTACCTATCACACTTCCATAATGTTTCCCCTCCTATCCCTCAGGATTTGGGTTTTTCCTCTCTTCTGGCTACTGATCAATTTAGGCTCAAGGGAAGGGATTTAGGATGAAGGGAAGGGATTTCTTCCTTATGATTGCCTGAGAGGCCAACACAACGACAACTAACCATGAACTAACCTAATACACAATTATATACCAAAGGAGGTCTTTGGGACTTGCATGCAGTACTGTTTCAGATGTGCTGTCTGAACAGCAAATTTTCCATTAAAAGTGAGTTGACCTCCCTAGAGATATGTCCTGAATTTCTTCTGGGTACAAGTTTTTTTTTAGCTATTTCATGACAGAAATTTATTCCCTAGCTTTTATGTTAATAGAAATCTTCTCCCTCTATACACTGTACATATTTTTGTCTTTATACTAATATAATCTTAACCTTACTACCATGGCGTGATTTGTTTTCCCAGGTGTGAAGCACAGGAAGAGTGGATGTATAATGATAATAACTGATACAAGGTATTAGAGGGAATTCAGTGGGGGAAAAGGAATTTCAAGGGTAAATAATGAAAGCAAGAGAGGAGAGGGAGCACTAGAACTGATTGATTACACAACTCATTTTAAAGGTGATTTAATCATGAGTGAGGTGGTGCTCTAAGATCTATGTGCTGGTGATTGCACTGTTTCCCTTGATATGATTGAATGAACAGTTCAATTATATGGTATGTAAAATAAGTACCAATAAAAGCAGTTGGGGAAAAAAGTGAGTCATTCAAGGGAATGAATTTATGGGTTGAATAAATGGGACTCCAAAAACCATTTCCTAAATCTAAGCTATCAAAGACACTATGTCATTGTTGTTCTTTTAGACACCATGGAGTGGGTACTTCTCCATAGAAACCCTAGGGTCCACAGAAAGAAATAATGCCCTTTAATGTGCCACACTCACCAGTGTTTTATGCTTCAACCCATTGCTGAAACCACCACTGCAGCTATTGCTGCATCCATCTTGTTGAGGGTCTTTCTTTTTTTCATGCTCCCTCCACTTTACCAAGCATGATGTCCAAGGACTGCTCTCTGCTGACAATACGTTCAAAGCTTGTGAAATAAAAGGTTGTCATCCTTACCAATAGGGAACCCTCTGACTGTACTTCTTCCAATAGCATTTGTTTGCTTTCCTTAGGAGTCCATGAGACTTTCAAGGTTTTTAACCTGCATCATAATTTAAAGTATTGATTCTTCATCAGTCTTCCTTATTCGATGTCTAATTTTCACCTATCAGGAAGCAATTAAAAGCATCATGGGTTGGGTCATTTGAGTCTTCAGACCCAAAGGGACTGTTTGGTAAATGGAGCAATCAGAAGTAGCTATGATGCCTCTACCTATAGAGGAAAGTTATTTTCCAGGTAAATCTAAGGACACAGACAATGCTTGCTGAAACGTGACTCTTTCAGGGCTCAACTAGAGTCAATACATCATTGTTCTGGCTTAATTCCTGATTTCTAGCTTGTGTGTCTTCACCACTGGTATGTCAGTCAGTTTGTGATGCTTTGGTGACTTGTGTGGTTCTGTGATGCTAAAAATTATATCAGTGGCAATTCAAATATCAACAGAATTAACAAAGGTGACCAAGATTTAATAGAACTTCTGGAGGAGAAGAGACTACAGAGAAATATTCCATTCCTCATTTCAAATGAAGAAGGTGTTGAAAACCTCGTGCAGAGTTTCTAAACTTTGCCAGGTAGTGAAGGCCTAACAATGGAAGCAGACCACTGTGGGAGATAGCAGTACTGGAGGACGGGCTCCTTGTTCAGGGGATAGTAGGATTGGGACTGAGAAGAAGCTGATTTCTTGGGGTGGACTCGACCCGGGTGACATAAGTAGAGTAAAGTCTGTGGGATTGGAGTCTGATGGACCTTCACTTGATGATTGGGCACAACAAAGAAAAAAAGAAGAATCTGCAAATTCTGGTAATTATCAGAAGTTGGAAATTGCCCACAGAAGTATGAATTGAGAAAAATATCAAGTTATCAAATGAAATGCTTGAAGATCAATATTCTAGGCTTTAGTGAGATGAAGTTTTACCATTTAAATATGAAAACGATGATGTACTATGCTGGGAATAACATACTGAAGAAGAATGGCAGGCATTTGTTTTCAAAAAGGACATTGCAAACTCCATTAAGAAGTAAAATACTCTCTGTGATTAGATAGTATTTATGAACATACAATAAAATACATTACTAGCTATTGATGACTGGAATGCAAAAGTTGGAATCAAAGGGGAAGAAATAGTAGTTGGAAAATATACTCTTGGGGGATAAAAATGAAGCTGGAGATGACATGATAGAATTTTACAAAACCAATGACTTGTTCACAGAAAATACTCTTTTCAACAACAGAGATGGTGACTGTATTCTTGCCCAGATAGAATACTTGGAACCAAATATACCACATCTGTGGGAAGGCACAATGAAGAAACTCTCTACTGGCAGCTAAAACCAGATCGAGGACTGACTTTACTGACTGCATTATCCAAAACCAGGCTCAAAAAATTGAAATGGCTCAGAAAACTGGTAAATCACTGGGAGCGCTCACTCTTCAATGTGTGGAAACTTGGAAGACAACTATTTGCACCACTCGATAGAAGAAATCCACACTTATGCCCATCCTAAAGAAAGATGACCCAATAGAATCCCCCCATCATTGAACAATATCATATATTGCACACAAAAACTTTTTTCCTGAAAATCATACAACAATGATTGCAGCACTACATTGACAGTAATGGTAAACAGTTCCACCTGTTTTCAGAAGAGAATTTGGAACAACAGATATCATTTCCGGTTATAAGATGGATCTTGGAACAACGCAAGGAATACCAGAGAGGTGTCTACTTGTGTTTTATAGACTATATCAATGCATTCAACTGTTTTGATCATAGCATACTCTGAAGCACCCTGATATGAATAGGAATTTCAGAACATTTCATGTTTCTCATGCAGAAATTGTACATGGATCACTGAGAAGTTGTGTGACCAGAACAAGGAACAGTTCATGGTGTAAAGACAGGAAAGTTGTGCATTAGGATGGTTTCCTCTCAAAATACTTACTCAACCTGCATGTTGTTCAAATCATCAAGGAATCTAATTTATATGAAGAAGATTGGAGGAAGTTTTATTAACAATCTATCATATGCAGATGAAAGAATCTTCCTTATTGAAAGTGAACATCAATTGAAGCACTTGCTGACAGAGATTAAGGATTGTAGCCCACAATATAGTATAGCTCAATGTAAAAAATATCAAAATCATCACAATGGACCAATAGGCAACATCATGAAAAAAATGGAGAAAAAAGGTGAAGCTTTTGTCTTGCTTGGATCTAACAGTGCTCATGGCTGCAGAAGTCAAGAGATCAAGCAATGCATTGCCTTAAGTAAATATGCCTCATAAGACTTCTGCAGAGTAGTGGAAAGCAAGAATGTTACTTTGTGAAGAAACCAAGTCATAGTATTCTCCACTGACTCATATGCAAGTGAAAGTTGGAGTTTGCATGGGGAGGACCAAATAACTGATGTGTTTGAATTTGGAGGCAGGCCAATAATAGTGAAAACACCATGAAATCCTAAAAGGACAAGCTGATCTGTGCTTGAAGAAATACACCCAGAGTTCTCCTTAGAGGGAAGAATGGAAATATTTCATCTTACATACTTTAGATATATGAGGAGAGACCAGTCCCCAGTGAAGGACATCATCATTGGTAAAGTGAAGAGGCAGCACAAATGAGAAAGATCCTTCCTTAATGTGATGGATTGACATGGGGGCTTCAACAGGAATGGTTGGGTTAAGCCCATTGTTAAAACAACTGTGACAACCTACTTTGCTCTGGGTCTTCTTATTCTTTGACTCTTTACATTACCAGTGTAGTGCTTGTCACACTGTTGGGTAAGTATTAAGCTATTAAGCAAAGTTAGTGGTTCAACCCCTAATTATCAGGTCAAACAGCTCTGTGAGAGAACAATGAAACTGTTTCATCCCACAGAAACTCTACCCATGATTGCTGGGAGTCAAAATACTCAAAGGTGTTGGTTTTGACTTGGGGCTTTACTTTACCAAACTTGATTGTAAGGGAAGAGGATTGTTTAATTTGGATTTTTTCATCAAAGTCCATAACTCCCAAACAATTTTTTTCACCTGAGTCTTGAAAAAGTGTAGGAAATGATATTGATTGAATTTTTCTGTGAGTGTGTTAGCCTGGGTTAACTAGAGAAACAAATCTGTAGACAATCATAAGTGTATAAGAAAGAACTTTAGGTCAAGTGTAAATGAGGCTCCATCTACACCTTGACCACCAGTCAATAATGGCTTATTAAAAATTTAAATAGAAAAACTTTATATAGAAGAGCAATATATAGTAAGAAAATATTTCAGCCTAGTCCAGTTCAATACTTTAAGTGCAACGCTAGTCCATATGACCAATTCAAATCTAAAAATGTCTATTTCTCTTCAGACTCATGCAACACATGCAAAAATGCTGAGTGCAGGAAGATCACAGGACAGTGTGTAGAAAATCTTGTGGATCCATAGGAGTGGAAGCATCTCAGTGCTGAGATGGATGTCCACATGGCTTCTCCAGCTCCAGGACACTGAAACTATTAGTGTAGCTCCATATGACTTGTCAACTGAAATGTCTTTCAAGAAAATAAGTAGAGAGAGAGAGAGAGAGAGAGAGAGTGAGTCTGGATTCTAGCAGTCTATTTGTTCATTTTATGCCTCCAGATGAGGTCATGAAGTTGCAATCTGATTGACAGCCCTTTCTCAAGTTGAGAGGAGATTATCTAACTGCCACAGGGAGTAATTGTGGATAGCGTTCCCTATAAATGCCATTCTTCTGTGCATAAAGTGAGCCCTCTGGGAAGCATGGGGAACTTGCCATCAAGATGCAGGATTGGATCGCATCTTCTGGACCCAAGATTCTTATCCAGTGAATATCCTGAATCCAGAACACAGGGGTGAGATTATAGTTTCAGCAGTAGAACCAAGACACAGACCATGTAAGAGAATGATGAACTTATCAACCCATGGAGCAAGTAAAGATGCTTGACAGAGGGTAAATTGCAAAGTGAAAGAACTTTGGGCATTTAAAAGGAGGAAATTGGGTTTGTGGATCTATTGAAGTGGTACTTAGTGATTTCTAGGTGGGGCTATATACTGTATAGATTTAAACCATGGAAACTCAAAGAAGCATTTCTACTCTGTTCTATAGGCTTGCTATGAAGTTTAATAGACTCCATGGCAGAAGGGTAAGTAGCTGTTTTGAGTTAGCATCCTTAAAAGTTATGTAATTCCCTGAGAAGATTTTGTCTATATGACTAATTCCAGTGATATTTGCTTTTTTAGAAAATGGATATGAGAAATAGAATATTTATCTCACAAATAAGGAACATAATAGTAAATTCATTTTATGTTAACATAAATATAATATTTGACTTAGAAATCACCATTTTTAAGAAAGCATAATTCATTCAATGAAAATAGCAGCATTATCTATATTACTATAGATCAGATTATGGCACATTCACACTAAATGCAATTAATAAGTCCCTTAATGCTTCATAGAATACATTCTTGAATGAAAATTCTATCTTTTAAACCAACTTTGAGCTGGTTTTTCTAGAATAATTTGGCTCCATTTTGAGAGTTATATAGAATCCATTTTGATATAAACTATATAGAATCACTGAGTAACCTTTGTTCTTATCGCTTAAATTAATGCTTTTCATTATTATTCTATTTAAATATCATATACCCCTTTTATATGAATAATTTTATTGGAGCTCACAGAAATCTTATCATAATCCATACATGCATCCATCTGTCAAGCACATTTGGACACTGTAGCCCTCATCATTCTCAAAACGTTTGCTTTCTGCTTGAGGTCTTGGTATCAACTTCTCATTTTCCCCACCCTCATGATAGCAGATAAAATTTTATTAATGTATGTATCTTACACTGTCCAATGTCCTTCCTCAATCACTCTTCTGTTGTCCCTCCCCCAGGAATAAGGTTATATGTAGATCCCTGCAACCAGTTCCCCCTTTCCATTCCACCTTCCCTCCACCCTCCCAGTGTCACCACTCTTACCATGGTTTCTGAGGAATCACCTGTCTTGGATCACCTGTCCTGTTTCTAGTTCCTATCTGTGCCAGTATACATTGTCTGGTTTAGCCAGATTTGTAAGGCATAATTGGAATCACAGTAGTGGGAGGGAGGAGGGGAGCTATTACAAACTAGAGAAAAGTTACATGTTTCATCATTGCTACACTTTACCTTGACTGGCTTATTTCCTCCCTGTGACCCTTCTGCAAGGGGAAGTCCAGTTGTCTATAGATGAGTTTTGTGTTCCCAATCTGCACTCCCCCTCATTCAAAATCCTAAGATCTTTTCTTCTTTGATGCCTGATACTTTATCCCTTTGACACCTCATGATCACACACATGTTTCTTCCATGTAGACTTTTTTGCTTCTGAGCTAGATGCCTGCTTGTTTACTGTAAAACCTGTAAGACCCCAGATGCTATATCTTTTGATAGCAGAGCACCTTTACATTTCTTCACCACACTTGTTTATGCACACATTTATCTTCAGTGATGCTGTGGAGAAGTTGAGCATCATGGAATGCCAGTTTACTAGAAGGAAGTGTTCTAGCATTGAGGGAGTAATTGAATAGATCCCCAGTGTCCATCTGCTATCCTAATACTAAACCTATTAATACATGCACGCAGATGCATTTCCCCATCATGATATATAAATATATTTATATAGGAACATACCTATATTTATACCCCTCTATAAATGCCCATTATCTTCTATTTCTTTCCTCTATTTCCTTTTACCTTCCTCTTGACCCACTGTCATTCTCAGCCTTTGTTTGGGTTTCAGTAATTCCTTTGCCCATGATCAAACACTACCGGACCTGATACAGCCTCCTTGTCACTGATTACGAATCACGTGTTGTTCCCTTGTCCCTGTGTCGGTTGACACCACTTTATTTCCACCACCTCCCAATATCCCATGTTACCCTAGAAACATCTGTCCCATTGTTTTCTTCTCCATAAATTTTATCAACATCAGCTATTCTACATTAACCACATTACTATTTATTTTTGAAGATACATAAAATTGTTTCTACCAGTAAAGCATTTTATAATAAGAATTTCTAAATTTAAATGGGTATGTTGTTAGCTTTATGAAATATTTTGTGACCATTAACAGTCAGTATGTGTATGAAGATAAAATTCACCTTTAAGCTTTGATGCTTTAATGCTTTGATCACAATGCTATTTTGAGTTATTTTTGAACACATAACTTTCTTCTTTGGAAGAAGAATTCCTTGAGAGAAGTGGGTGTGGCAAAGGAAAAAGGATATGAACTTAAAAATGATAGATACTTGAAACTACTTAAATTATTTGTTTATTTTATGTGCCTTAATGTTTTTACAAATACCATAATTTTAAAATAATTGATTAATGTATATAAATAACTTGAAGTTCATAATATTACCTATGCTAGTCAATGTCTATTTATCTTTGATCTAGAAATTATTTTACTCTATATCAGGAATATATAATTAAAATTACTTATCTAAATTCCGGGTTACATATATGTTAAATACTTTATTTATCTAAACTGAAATGTATTCTAATTTTCAAGTTTTACTGATCTCTAAAACCAAACCAGTCAGTTTTATTGAAATATTATCATCAATTACACTTTGCATTCAATTCAGTTACCAATAAATGTATTGAAATTTAGGGTTAGCTATATACAAATATGCAAAGTTATTTGGAAAAGCAGAGACTATTTTCTGAAATTAGAATTTGCTACCATAATATTTTTACAGATGGAAATCTAACGTGTTGTGAACAACTTCATGAGCAATACTTAAGCTAAGGCAGTTTCAACTGACTCCCAGCTGGACAGGAATTTGCACCAACATCTGCTGCATCTTTGCCTGGGGGCACACAAAGTTCTGGATTTCAAGAGAGAGAGAGATCCTAGCTAAGGGCAGAAAATTCATGATTCATTTAGTTGAATCCAGGCAGTTATTCAGCTATTTATGCAAAGAAGCAAGCTTAGATTCACATTATGTCATGTAAATTTTTGTTTTTCCCTCCCAAAGAAAATAGCAGATAGAAATTTTAATATTGCCATTAATTTTCTGAAGCTAAGAACTTAGTGCTATAGATACATTTCTCAGCCAGGGCAACCTCATAGAGCAGTGTAGACCTGCTCCTCAGGTTTCTGAAATGCTGAATCTTTAAGGAGTAGAAAGTCGCCTCTTTTGGCAAAAGAGACTGGTGGTTTTGAGCTGTTATTCTCAGGGTGAGCACTCCAACACAGAACCAGCAAGGCAGTTTTATTGGATAACCAGGCAACTCACAAGGCCATTCTACCCTTCAGGTTGGCATGCCATGAGTTTACATCAACTCAATGGCAGTGTGGGAGAAATCCCTTCTTAACATTCCTTACATATGAACTATGAGTTGGTGGTATGTCCTGTTAGAAAGTCTGATATGGACACACACACTGTCAAATTTCTAAGGCACTTTTACTCTGGTATCCATATCACTCAAGGCATCTTCATATGATCTTGTTTTCATTTTTGTAAGACTTTCTGTTAAAATAAATGTTTTTATCTTTGGTTCAGACCCTGGTGATGCTAGGGTTTAAGAGGCATGCAGAATTAAACAGAATTAAGAGGCCCACATGGCAAGTTTTTGAAGAACGTTTGAAATCTGGACTGAAAGAAAGGACCATTGTCAGCTGAGGGATTCTTTGGTGTGTATTTTATGAAATTGTTGAAAATTACCCCAAATTCCAAGAAGGACTCATAGAACTGAGATCTGTTTCGGGTGTTTCTCCAAGGAAAACTTTGCAATTAATCTATTGGGAGCTTTTTTGAAGCAATAATTCCAGTCTATCCTGAGAAAACAAACATAGGCTGGCAGAGCACAAATTGACACTCTATCACCCTGGCAATGAAGGACTCGAAGAATCCAGCCCAAGAATCCTTTCACAATATGTCAAGTAAACTTTTGTTGCCTGGTTTCTCCGAAATATATGTGATAAAAATTTAATTAGGGAGAGATTGTTTCCCTTAACGTAGAGTGGATTAAGAGCCATTTCTTCCCACAAAGGCAAAGTGATATTCTACACTAGTAAAATAAGTTAAGTCTTTCATAAAGACTTTATTCAGCATAGAATTATGTGTACAAAATAGCTCACTGGTGAATGAGACCAAAAATGAAAGCATCAATGGAGATTTGAGGCAGAAGCAAAAAAGGAAAACAATTGTGATGAGACTAATTTTATCTTTTGGATTACACTTTGCCATCCCCAGAACTCCTTGCACCCAATGTCATCTAGAGGGCATGGAACAATGAACTGAAGTCTTGCAAATATTAGACTGTTAAAAAACTTGGAAACCCATCTGCAGGGAAAGAAAGCCATTGTCTGTGGTAGTGAATGTGACTTTTTTTCAACATTCTCCAAAGGTCTCTATGTCTAACCAGAGGAATTTTTTTTCTCTATCAGTAAATAAATAAATAATAAATAAATACTACTATCACCAAGCAATCTGTTGTGTTAAAAATGTTTTAAAGTTTTTCCTGTGGTTGTGATATCCTGTTCTCTTCCTTAATCTGGGTTTGTTGTTATAGTTAAGTACTCTTGATTTGGTTCTGACTCATAGAGACCATATGCACAACAGAACAAAGTAGAACATTGCTGGGTCCTGTGTCATTCTCAGTTGTTGCTGTAGTTGAGCCCATTGCGGCAACCATGGTGTCCATCCTTACTATTGACAGTCTTACTCTTTTTGGTTCCCTATATATATTATACAGCACAATGCCCTTTTCCGAGGGCTAGCCTCTCCTGACAACAGGTCCAAAGCTCATAAAAAGAGGTCTTTCCATTCTTACTTCTAAGGAACATTCTGGCTGCACTTCTTCCCAAACATTGTTGGTGAAAGTGGATGGTCAGCAGAAAGAGAAAGGCTCAGTAAAGTGGATTAGCACAGTGACTTCAATAAAGTGCTGAAATATAACAGTAATTGTGAAAATGACACAAAGCCAGGCAGTGTTTCATTCTGCTGTGCATTGGGTTTCTATAAGTTGGAACTGACTCAATAGTAGGTCCAAATAGCAGTCATGCCTCCTTAGACAAATAGTGTGAGGAGGGATATCAGTGATCAGCATAGACACTAGCAAGTCACAGTGGTAGTAGAGTGTGGATATGTGTTCCAGGGTAGATGAACATGAACTCATCTGGTGAGATTGTCAAGGCGGCACTTACTTTTGTCCCCATGAATCATTTTTTAAATTAATAACTCATGCATTGGGAGTTCACCAAGACCTTTGTATTATTTAATTTTAAGTATAATAGTTTCATTTGGGTTTTCATGCCAAATTCATATTCATGATGATCTTTATTCAATAACTTGAATATCTTTGCTTGAAATTGCTCAATGTCTTTTCTGAAAAACATTTTTCATATTGTTTCATTTTATCTAAATGTATTTCCTCTTTTTTCATTTCTACATGGTGCTTTTCTATCTTCAACTTTGTTAGATATTTAGAAAGCTTTTCCTTGGCTTTTCACATTACTTTTTAAATTTTTTCAATGATCACTTTCTTAATTTCTGTTTTTTTAATTACATCCATCTATTTTTCTTAACTTATTGTCTGTCTTACATTTAAAAATGGATTACTTATATTTTTCTCTTTATTGCTTAACAATATAGAGTTGGAGTTATTTTTTTCCTTATAAGTGTTGGTTTAACTTGTTATTGTAAGTCTGATATGCCAAACTACTGAGATCCACACGCATGTAGAGGGAATAGGCTTCCTATTGCTGAGGAGCTAGCCACTGAAAATGTTATGAAAAGTATTGAAACAGTCAGTTATTGAAAATCTCATGACAGGAAACTGAAATTATTCGAGATGGCACCAGAATATGAGCTCTTCAGTTCTGAAGGCACTCAAAATTTGACTGAAAAAGAGTTATCTTCTCAAAGTAGAATCTATCATACTGATAGGGATGAAGTAAAATTTAAGGGGCTCTTCATTTGATGATGGAGTGTGATTCAAAATAAGCTGCACATATCATTTTAGTCACTTTTAATATGAAAAACATGAATCCAGGTAAATTGCAATCATCAAAAACAAAATTGGATGTACACATCAACCATCTACACAATACAATGAGCTGAAATCAACTGGGAATTGGTCATTTGGAATCAGAGAATCATATGGTTTACTATCCTGAGAATGAAATTATCAAAAGGAATCCCCAAAAATTGTTCTTCAAATGGGCCATTTTGAAATCTGTCTTGAAGTAAGATGCTATCTGTGATAGAATTACATCTGTATTCATCCTTCAAGGAAATCTAATTAATGCACCTGCTATTTAAAGGAAATTCAATTAATATACCTATTATTTAAATGTATCCAGCAAACCACTAAAACTAGTGATGGACAGGTTTAAGGATTCTACAACTTCATTCTGAAATTGACTGAATATGCAATCAAGATGCATTGGTAATTATTGCCAACTGGAAAGCAAAAATTGGAAATGATGAAGGAACAGCAGTTGGAAAATATGGTCTTTGTAACAGAAACAAATCTAGAGATCGCATGAAAGAATATTGCAAGGTCACTAATTTATTTGTTAATAACAAACACTCTCCCAACAACCTTGGGTAATTATTCCTAAGGAATTCTCTAGATGGAATTCACAGAAATAAATTTGACTACATCTATGGAAAATGCCATGGAGAAGCTCAAATCAGCAGTTTTAGTGAGGCCAGGAGCTAACTGTGAAACACACATCCATTGTCTGTTTAATTGTTTACGTATAAAATCAGGCTGAAGCTCAAGAAAACTTCAAACCTGGCCAAGAGAGTCAAAGTACTATATTGAATACATCCCACCTGAATGTTGAGAACACCTTAAGAAGAGATTTGCTCCCTTGAACACTGATGAGAGTAGACCACTGGTGGGAGTAGTGATATCAGGTGGGTGATAGGAGGATGGAGTGGCAGGGAGGAATCAGTTGCAGGGATCTACATATGATTTCTCTGGAGTTTGGACATCAGGGAAGTGTATGAACACTAATGAAAGAAGACCCAGTGTTCTGTGACATGACAGTTAAAAAAATTATACATACAGGAATCAAAAAGTCATTAAAAGATAGGAAAGATTAAAGAGACCAAAGTGGATTTCACAAGACAATCTGAAATTGCTGCTAACCATAGAGTAGTTAAGGGACACTAAAGAAATGATAAACTCAAAGAGCTCAAGAGATAATTTCACAGTTCAACTTGAGAAGACAAAGCAAAATATTTTCATGAAATGTGCAAAGATGTAGAATTAGAAAACCCAAAAGAAGGAATGTACTTGGCACATCTAAAGCTGAAAGAACTGATGAAAAATTTCAGTCTTTGAGTTGCAATATTGAAAGATTCTACAGAAAGTATAGCATCAAAATATACAAATATATAAAGAATACACAAGCACAGTACCAAAAGAACCAGTTCACAGTCCACCATATTAAGAGGCAACATTTGAGCAAGAACCAATAGTAGTGAAGGAAGAAGCTTAAGCTTCACTCTAAAGCATCAGCTTAAAACAAGACTCCAGGAATTGATACAATACCAATTGAAATGCTCCAACAAGCATATGAAGTATTAGACACACTTACTTGTCTCTTCCAGAAAATTAAGAAGACAGTTAGTTGACCAACTAAATGGAAGAGATCCTCATTTGTACCCAATCCAAAGAAAGTTGGTGTAACAGAATGTGTAAATTATAGACCAATATTATTTCTAGTGCATGCAAGTAAAACTCTAATGAAAATCCTTCAATTATGGTTGCAGGAGCGCATTAAAAGGGAGCTGTCAAGGTTTCAGGCCAGAATCAAAAGAGGGTGTTCAAGGGATATCTTTGCTTATGTCAGATGGACCTTGACTTGAAACAGTTGAACCCAGAAATATGTTTACTTTTGTTTTATTACCTAAGCAAATACCTAGGATGGCAAGGACCATAGCAAAATATCAAGTGCTTTGAGAGAATGGGGAATTCCAAGACACTTCATTGTGTTCATGCTCATCATGAAAACAAGGATGCTACTTTGAGGACTAAGGTGAGCCTAACTCAAGTCCTGGTGCTTTCAATTCCCTCACATGCATGCAAAATTGGATATTGAATAATGAAGATGAAAGAAAAATAAATGCATCTGAACTATCATGTTGGCAAAGAATTTTCAAAGTACCATGGTTTTCCCAAAGAACAAATATATCTGTCTTGGAGTAAGTATAGCCAGAATGTTCCTTAGATGCAAGAGTGGCTAAAGCTAACATCAGGTACTTTGAACATGTTACCATAAAGAACTAGTCCTTCAAGAAGGGCATCATAGTTGTGTAGGGGAGATGCAGTGGAGAAGGGGAAAGCCCTCGACAAAATGAATAGACACAGTGACTAAAAAAATCAGCTTGAACCTGAGAACAATTGTGAGGATGTCTTAGAATTTGCAGGGATTCTTGCTTTTTTACCTATGACCAGTTTGAGTCATAACCATCTTGACAGCTCCTAACAACAGCTAGTTGATAACATTTCTACTGCAATCAGAATAATATCCCTTCAATGGTGTCTGCATCCTCATCCTTGAGATCTGTTAAAATGTGGTCATGTGACAAAGGGGCATAATGATTATGAATCATCTGACTTTGAAATGTTGACATTAATTAGACTTTTTATATATGATTTATTAGGTCAGATTATAAGGAGAAATCCTCACCTTTTATTTACTTGCTTACCTGAAACCTAGGCTCCATGAAGGTTTACATTATAGTACATTTTATGTCAAGATTACTTGTTTGACAAAACATGGTTCTAAAAGCATGTGAGCAAGGATGTGCTGACCAGATTTACCATCTTCCCCCTCAGATCTACAGCTTTCTGGTGGTTCTGATAACATTCTTCATCACAAAATTAGAAGGACACAATGGTGCCCACCACCTCTTACTACTCCTCATTTTTGAGGCACCACAGCACCACAGCACCACAGAAGCCATACCTACCACCATAGGAGGCCAAGGTAGCCATTGCAAGCACCAGGGGCAATTACACTGGAAGAGTAGGCAAGGCACCTTGGTCTCCTAGGAATATGGCACCCACCTATTCAAAATCATCGCATAAACAACACCATACCACATCACTCCCAAAAAGCAAACAAGAAAAACAAATGTCATGAACAGAATTAATGGCACTCCTAGGAGAATCTGATATGGACCTGCCACAAAAAGAAATTTTCGGAAGGCTGTATGGAGTACTACAGGAAATGAGGGAAGATAAACAGAGTAAAGATGCAGTGATAAATGGGATGAAGGCCAAGATAGAGGGTATTAAATCCATGATGGAAGGCATAATGTCCATACATGAAAGGGAAATCCAGGAATTGACAGAAGAAGTAACTGAAGCTTCAGAGAGATCACTGACCTCACGAATAGAATAGAGGAGGCTGAGAGATGTATCAGTGGTCTTGAAGATGATCAAGCAGACTTCAGCAAATGGGAAACTCAATCAAATTAAATTATAAAAGAGACTGACAAAAACCTGAGATCAATGACTGATACTATGAAAAGGAACAACATTCGAATTATAGGCCTTCCTGAACATGATACATCTAAGAAATCAACAGCTAAATTAACAAGGGAATTTCTTGAAGAAAACTTCCCCATCCTAATGAATGAGATCAGTCGGTCATACAGGAAACAGAGAGGATGCCAAGTAGACTAGACCCCAAGAAGAACTCACCAAGACATATAATAGTTAAATTATCCAACTATAAAGAAAAAGAGAAAATACTAAAGGTAGCAAGAGAAAGGAAGACAGACACATACAAAGGCTTTCCAGTGAGAATACGTGCAGATCTATCAACAGAAACCATGAAAAGGAGAGAGAGTAGACTAAAATCTTCCAGAAGCTAAAAGAAAACAATGCCTCTCCTAGAACTCTATACTCTGCAAAATTATCTATCAAAATAGAAGGAGAGATAAGGGCTTTTCAGGACATAGAAAACCTTAAAGAATATGCTGTGAGACACCCAACCCTGAGAAAGATCCTTGCTGACTCACTATGGCCGGAAGACCAACGTCCATCAAGCATAAGCAGGAGAATATCATATAGCCCAAGTCCATCCAGAAGCCAACAAATTGATACCAACCACTTAGAAAATATGGCTGCAGGAGGAAAACATCGCAACAAAGAAGCCCCCAACAAAAACACAGCTCAGCAATAAAAAAGATGACAAAAAGTCACCCAAAGAGATATCACTCATGAACACACAGATTGGGATAATAACCCTAAATGTAAACAGCCTCAAATCCTCCATTAAAATAAAAAACCTCTCAGACTGGCTCAGAAAATATAACCCATCAATCTGTTGCCTACAGGAAAAACATCTTAGTAATGCAGACAAGAATAAACTAAGAATAAAAGACTGGAGGAGTATATACCAGGCAAATGGTGACTCAAAAAGAGCTGGAGTCGCATTCCTAATCTCAGATAAAATTGATTTCAAGGTTCAAACCATAAAAAGAGATAAGGAAGGACACTTTATAATGTTCAAAGTATCACTTCATCAAGAACCTGTGAGCATATTAAACATACATGTGCCAAATGAGAGACCCGTGAAATTCGTCAAACAGACCATGAAGAAAGATATCACAGACACAGCAATTATAGCAGGGAACTTTAATACATCTCTTTTAGAGAAAGGTCGATCATTGAGTAGGAAACTCAGCAAAGAGGCTGTAGAACTAAAAAACACAATTAAGCAACTAGATCTGATAGATATATTTAGAGCTTTCCATCCAAATGCAAAAATATACACATTTTCCAACCCACATGGCACATTCTCAAAGATAGACCACATGCTGAGTCTTAAGGCAAGCCAAATAATTTCAAACATATAGAGATCATACAGAAATCCTTCTCTGATCACCGCACCATAAAGCTGGAGATAAATGAAAAGACAACCAGGACAGTAAAGACCAACAGCTAGATGCCCAAGTGGAAAAGAAGATGTTAGAAGAATGTTGATGAGGAAAGGTAAGTGTGGGTGCTTGGCATAGTATATATTACTATGCATTGAACTACGTATCATGAAAAGCATTGTATGAGCCCCCAATAAAGTGATTAAATAAAAAAATATTAGAAGGACAATAACGATGAAAATTCCAGCATGCTCTGAGAAGCCTGCAATAGCTCATCAGAGAAGGTCAAAGATAATGGTGAGGAATGAGGTGGGGTCCCTTGTGGATGGAGGGATAATAATATCCCAATGTTTTCTGGTGGTAGACGCACTTTCCTTGCTTCTAACTCATTACGACCATGTATAATAGAAAAAAACAATATCCCCTCTTGTGCCTCCCTCACAGTTTTGTTTGAGCCCAATTTAGTCACCAGGCCAATTGATTTCATTGAAGGTCACATTTATTTTTGTTGATGCTCTACTTTTTCATGCATCACAACAAACTTGTTGGCAGGTTCTGTGAGTAGGTTCTGACTCAGAGCAACCTATAACTCAGGAGAATGGAACATGGAGCAGCCCTTTGCCCCCATCACAGTTGTTGCTTTGCTTGAGCGCATTGTTGCAGCCACTATGTGCATGTATCTTGTGGAGGGTCTTCCTCCTCCTCCTCCTCCTCCTTCTTCTTTATTTTTAAGTCCAGTCCCAAACCCCTCTACTTTGCCAGGTAGGATGCTCTTCTTCAAAGACTGGTCTCTCCTGAAAGCACAAATCCAAAGTATGCTAGATGAAGTTTTATCACCTCTGCCTCCAGGAAGCACACTGGCTATATTTCTCCCAAGACAGCATTTTGTCCTTTTGGCAGTCCATGGTATTTTCCATGTTCTTCACCAGTTCCATAATTCAAATATGCCGATTATTCATGGACTTTCCTTATTGAGTGTGCGATATTTCCATGTATTACTTGGAAACCATACCTGTCAATAGGGAATCATATTTTCTAACTAATAACACCATTTTTTTTCCTTCTTCCCTAATGGCAACCCCCCCCCCAACTCTTTGTTAATGTTATGTCATATTAATACCTCCTTAAAATGTTTTCACATTAATATGTTCTTGAAAAACTTAAACTTTCAGTCAGCTGAATAAAGTTTTGGTTAATTAAAAAAAAGGAGCAAATAAGGATAACATGACTTGGGTCAGGCCCTCCTTATTTCTCAAAGTATCATCCCTGATTTTCACACTGTAGCCTAAAGAGTTATGTGCAGCAGAAATCGCCCCTGCAGTGTGTTGTTTGCTCTCTAAGCTACTGCTTCTATGAGAACTGCTGTGGATCTAAGTAAAACGACATGCGTGATAACTTCAACCTTTACTCCATCTAGCATGATGTCACCTGTTGATCCGGTTGTGATGATTTCAGTCTTCTTTACAGTTAGTTTTCATCTGACAGCAAAGTAGCAGAAGTCAAATAACTACTGGCCAAGTCAAGAGTGACTATAATATAAATATTGGAAATGTTTGTGCAATAAGGATAATTGAAGGCAGAAATTTGTTACATTGCTCTAAAGACAGAGGACCCATTGAACTGTGGGATAACAAAAAGAATATCATACAGGAAGAAAGCTAAATTGTATTTAAAAGAACAAACAAGAACGATTAAAAGGACAGAAGTGAATGTCAAGTGGCACCGCGAAACCACTCTGGAATGTGGAACAGCTACAGCAAATGGAAGCAAAGAGGAAGTAAGAGGGCTGACAGTTTCAGAAAGTAGTTCAAGGAGATGAAGTAAAGGACTATAATGAGATGTACAAAGGCCTGGAGTCAGAAAGACGAAAAAGGAAAGATACACTCAGAACATTTCAAAGTGAAACAAACTAAAGACAATAATGCAAATCTCAAAATGAGTGTTGAAGGATTTTTCTGGGAAAAATATTAAACAATGCAGGAAATATTAAAGAAGGTGGAAAGGATACAAAGTTTCTATACCAAAAATAACTATTTGAAATTCAGCCACTTAAAGAAGTTGCGTATGATCAAGAACTGATGAACTGAAGGAACAAATTAAGTAGTACTTTAGAAAGGCATTTTGGAGAAACAAGACTTCAAGAATTGAACGAATAATAGTGGAATTTTTTCCTTAAGCCGAAGAAGCACTGGAAACACTCACTTGTCTCTGCTAAGACATTTTTAAAAGAATACCTGTACTCCATTGAGGTTGCTTTCATTGAAATGTGCACAAATATGGTTCTTTTCAACTAAGCTGGCCACTTAGCTGCTTTTCAGATTTATTGACATAGACAAACAATTTCTTCCAATGCTTCATATATTCTTGTTCAAAACTTCCCAAGAATGTACCTGAAATTTCATAAGTCCCTAAAATAATGATTTTCTTGGAAAAACTTATTATACTTGGTGTTTTTACCCCCCCCCCTATTTGGTATTATATTTGTTTTTTGATATATGTGTTACAGTGATTTGCTTAAAATGACATTTTTTTTGCCACATTCTTTTGTTTACGCCCTCCAAATGACTTTGTCCTGATATGTCTGTGTAAGAGAAGATGGGGGGAGATGCTTATAGAATTAGACAATTCATTTGTGGATATCGTTATGAGTATTCCTTCTGATTGAACAGACTTGGAACCCTAACAATAAGTCGGCCAGTGTGCCATTTCACTGGATTGAGAAGAAGCCATCTAAGAAGCTGCAGATGAAGAAGCAGAAAGTCAGCGTGTTCTTTGTACATATTCTAAATCCTTACCCAATGAAAGCCTTGAGTTAGGATGAGGAAGCCGTCAGGAGGGGCAGAGAAGCACCGCAGAGAGCCGAGCCAGGGCAGGAAACAGAAGGGGGAACTTTCCAGACCAGGGAGTGACTGCAACTGAGTGTCTTTAGGCAAAAAAGGTTCTTTTTTAAATTTTTAAATCATTTTATTGGGGGCTTATACATAGTTTTTCACAATATATAAATAAGCATACTGTGTCAAGCACCTTCACATGTCCACTTCTGTTATTGTTCTCCAATCGTCCACCTTTTCCCTTGAGCCCCTAGTATCGGCTTTTCCATTCCTTCCCCTCTTCCCCTGCCTTCTCCTCCCCACCAACCCTCAATACTTTATACGTTGTTATTGTTCTGTCATATCTTATACTGCCCGACCTCGCCCCCAACCCACTCCTTTGATGCCTGTCCTTCAAATAGGAGTTTGTGTGTATATCCTTGATGTTGGTTCTGTCTACCCCACCTTCTCTCCACCCTTCCAGTATCTCCAATGTAAGCATTGGCC